>SJYC01006597.1:0-52116 GCA_006408675.1 Madoqua kirkii
TGCTGCTGCTGCTGCTGCTGCTGCTGCTGCTGCTGCTGCTGCTGCTGCTGCTGCTGCTATACAGTCATGAAATTCTCCAGGCCAGAATACTGGAGTGGGTAGCCTTTCCCTTCTCCAGGGGATCATCCCAACTCAGGGATCAAACCCAGGTCTCCTGCATTGCAGGTGGATTCCTTACCAGCTTAGCCACAAAGGAAGCCCAAGAATACTAGAGTGGGTAGCCTATCCTTTCTCCAGTGGATCTTCCCAATCCAGGAATCAAACCAGAGTCTCCTGCATTTCAGATGGATTGTTTACCAATTGAGCTACTACTTACATAAACTTTATAAATAAACATATATATGTCAGGGGCCCATGCTTACAAACTTTTTCTTCATGAAGGTGTGCAATCAAAAAAGTTAAAAGTTTGGAGACCACAAGCTAGTCCATGGTACTCTAGGAAACAGTAGCTTTTCAAGATTAAACACATAGATTTGGTCACGCAACCTGAGTTCAAACTAGCCTATGCTGTTTAAATCACTTGCTTACTTATATGTATCTGTCAATATTTGTTCAGAAAAAGACCAGGTATTTCAATAGAAGGCATTTAATTTGGGGAACTAAGTGCAAAGGTGTTTGAAGGACTAAAAATTTCAAGAAGAAATAGTGAGGTTAGGATTTGTAATACCAGAAAGTTGCTGACTTCTGTTGGGGCTAGAGAAACAAAGGAGGGGAAAGGTGTTAACAGAGACTAGGATGCAGTGGGACTGAGGACCCAGAAGGGAAGGGCTGTCCAGCCAGAGCAGGAACCATTCAGAAGCAGCCCCCCTGGGAGAGAGTGCACCACAAACGGAGGGAGACAGTGCTGCCACTGGCTGAACCCCTGCAGAGGAGTCTGGGAAGCTTAATTTACAGGGATTAGTCTTCCTACAAAACCAAGTGAAGCCAAGGAAGGGCAAAGAGTGAACATTTGGTTTTATACTTTTTAAGAGAAGAACAGTGTGGACTTCACAGGATTATCATGTCACTAAGTGAGATTATGGAAAACCCTTAGTACAGTCTGACACATGCTAGTTCAGTTCAGTTCAGTCGCTCGGTCGGGTCCGACTCTTTGCGACCCCAGGAACAGCAGCACGCCAGGCCTCCCTGTCCATCACCAATCCCGGAGTTCACTCAGACTCATGTCCGTTGAGTCAGTGATGCCATCTGGCCATCTCATCCTCTGTCATCCCCTTCTCCTCCTGCCCCCAATCCCTCTCAGCATCAGAGTCTTTTCCAATGAGTCAGCTCTTTGCATGAAGTAGCCAAAGTACTGGAGTTTCAGCTTCAGCATCATTCCTTCCAAGGAAATCCCAGGGTTGATCTCCTTCAGAATGGACTGGTTGGATCTTCTTGTAGTCCAAGGCACTCTCAAGAGTCTTCTCCAACACCACAGTTCAAAAGCATCAATCCTTTGGCACTCTGCCTTCTTCACAGTCCAACTCTCACATCCATACATGACCACTGGAAAAACCGTAGCCTTGACTAGATGGACCTTAGTCGGCAAAGTAATGTCTCTGCTTTTGAATGTACTGTCTAGATTGGTCATAACTTTCCTTCTAAGGAGTAAGTGTCTTTTAATTTCATGGCTGCTAAGTGCCCAACAAATATTAACTAATATTTTACAGTTTGAACATAAATAGGAACACTCTGTATACTTGAAATTGACATATTTGGGATTCGAACATATCACCAATTCATTATAAGAAATATTAGTGCTGTAATTAGACTAGTGGGATTTTTCAGTAAAACCGATGTTGAAAGATAGTTGAACACCATTATTATAGGCTGATTGTGTTATAATGGCAGAAAAGGATAACTGAGACGTAGGCAAGTAAGTGGCAGAGTGCAGATAAGGGGACCAGGAGACCAGATGCCCAACCTAGCTCATGGTTACTCAGTTGTTGACTTTGGACTTAGGGCCTCAGAGATTTCACTGGTGAAATTAGTAGCCTAGACTAGATGACCTCTAATTTCTTCCCATTGTTGCTATCCTCAGAAGGAACAGTACAGAGCACAGAAGCCCATTATTAAATTTGTTGATGAGAATGCCAACTACTCTTTTGGTTTTATTCTGTTTTCTTTTATTGTTGTTTTTCACTCAGTTAAGGGAAGATTTCATTGTAAACTCAAACTGGCTTTCTTTGTCATGAAAAAAAAGATCAAGAAATAGATTTCTTTATCTATATATTTATATATATGCAAGGAATCTATCATTAAAAGGCCATACAATCGTGTATCAATTGCAGCAAACTTAAAGTAGTTAGAATCAATTTCATTCATGTCCAACTCAGTAAACACAAATTGCTTATCCAATAGCAAATAATTTAGATTCTGAAGAGAAAAGATCACCCTATGTGCCTATTAACTGTCTTCAGAATTGATGTTAATCATTATGATCATCAGTAAGTCATGATCAATGCGCAGCGCTTAATCCTGTGCAGCAGATGCTGTGTGCTGGGCTCAGAACAAAGCTTGGCCTCTGCTCCTTCAAGCTGAAGGGTTTACATGACAGGAACTTACCAAAGTCACAACCGTTGAGCTGTAACTTACACCTTGGACTTTCTTTTCAGGATCGCTCCTTAAGAGATAGTCCCATGTTTGCAGCAGTAGATTCAAGGAAAATATTCTTTTACATTTACTGAAACTAAGTACAATTTATCTCAATTTATATATTATGCCTCCTATACAATAAAAAGTACTTGCTTTGAAGACATTAAACAAATTCAAGTTCTAACTGTATGTAGCTGATCATTAACATTTATATGCGAAAATATAAAAGTAATATTATATTGGTATTTTAAATATCTCATTTCACAAAAATTCTCAATTATTTCTTTAATTTCACTTTTCTTCTTTCTCCTTTTATCCTTTCCACTTGACCCTGGAATTATCTGTGGTGTGTACCAGCAATTTCTTTTCTGGGTCTGCTTTTCTCACTTTATGATTCCTTATTTCTTATTATTCTTATTGTCAAGTTGGAAGTTGGAAATATGGATGTTCCAATTTCTGTCCAGTTGGGAGCGTTTCAGTTGCAAATCCATGCTTCACCCAGGGCCATAGTATTACGCTGGCTCCATCATGTCGGACTCTTTGAGAGCCCATGGACTGTAGCTCACCAAGCTCCTCTGTCTGTGGGATTCTCCAGGTAAGAATACTGGAGTGGGTTGCCATTTCCTTCTTCAGGGGATCTTCCTGACCCAGGAATCAAACCTGCGTCTCCTGCATTGGCAGGAGGTTTCTTTACCACTAGGCCATAGTGTCAGTTACTAAATCTTGGATAAAGAGGATATGCTTACATGAGAGGGGAGGAGAAGAGGAAAACCAATGTGGAAAAACAACAGAAGCTGCTTTGTGGCAGGAGAGGAGGGTAAGTAATCGTCCCTGCCTCTGGATACGTGTCATTGGGCAAAATACAAACAGTGACAACTGAAGTCACATAAAAATGGGGAAGAGATAAACTTGTTAAAAGAAAAAGAAAAACTGGCCTGCTCAACTTAGTCTAACCAGCTCACCATTCTTTTTATTGTCCCTCCTGCCAGCTTGGTAAGTTTCTGCCTCATCTGGGAGCAAAGCAAGTTCTCATATTTTTGTTGTTGTTATTGTTTGTGTGTGTCCTAAGTTGTTTCAGTTGTGTCCAACTCTGTGCAACCCTATGGCCTGTAGCCCACCAGGCTTCTCTGTCCATGGGATTCTCCAGTCAAGAATACTGGAGTGGGTTGCCATGCTCTTCTTCAGGGGATCTTCCTGAGCCAGGGACTGAACCCATGTCCCTTACATAGACTGCATAGCCAGGCGGGTTCTTACCACTAGCATTTTGTTTTGGTTTTTTTTTTGCTTTGTAGATGCTGCTTGGAGTAGAGAATATTCTTTGAACCAAGAGTAAAGAAGGCTTGACCTGTCCTTTGGGAAAAACATGTGGTCCCAATCACTGTAATTATGTTATTGCCATGCTCTTCTTCAGAGGATCTTCCTGAGCCAGGGACTGAACCCATGTCCCTTACATAGACTGCATAGCCAGGCGGGTTCTTACCACTAGCATTTTGTTTTGGTTTTTTTTTTGCTTTGTAGATGCTGCTTGGAGTAGAGAATATTCTTTGAACCAAGAGTAAAGAAGGCTTGACCTGTCCTTTGGGAAAAACATGTGGTCCCAATCACTGTAATTATGTTAACAACGCAGAGGAGAAATATGGGAAACAA
Source organism: Madoqua kirkii (assembly GCA_006408675.1). Taxonomy (NCBI): domain Eukaryota; kingdom Metazoa; phylum Chordata; class Mammalia; order Artiodactyla; family Bovidae; genus Madoqua; species Madoqua kirkii. Next base: position 4,219 of record SJYC01006597.1, read on the forward strand.
ATCACCTGGGTGGATGGACGCTGTCCTGAGAATGAGGAGCTCTTATAACGCCCGAAACTCTCAGGTCTATGACTGAGGTTTCAACTGGCGAGGGCACAGGTTGCTTCTGGGGATCTTCCACTGTGGGGATTCCTACTGATTCCCAGAACCACCCAAAAAGATGCATTGAGGTTGAGAGTGAAGCTTGGGAATTGAGAAGCTGAATCTAAACTGATTTAGATTTCTGAACTGGTCTAAGACCACATTTTTAGAACAATTCCCCAGTAGCTACTTTGAGAGACGGCCTTTAGCATGAAGCCTAGGATATGCATACTCCATTAGGCAGTCAGTTCTGACAATGATCTTGTTTATCATGGTGGTAGGTGACTAGCTCTCAGATGGGAGCTGCCTCAGGACAGCAGAGAGTAACAATCGCTGTGGGCTGCTTTTCCATCCATTGACTCACAGGCAGAAAGAATCTGTCCTTTCCCTTCTCATTTAGCAACTCAGAACCTGGAGCTTTTGTACCTCTGCAGCTTGGCTGCATCAGTCTCTTCTCTCTCCTCCAGTGAACCCCTGCCCTTCTCTCACTGAACGGTCAAGTTTACAACCTCAGTTTTTTCTCCATTCATTTTATACTTTGTGTTATATATTTCTTAATTTATTAATTGCTTCCAGACTTCAGCTTTATTGTTATTAACTATTGTGCATTTTAATGGTATTTAGTTCCTCATTGCTGGTATTTACTGCTTTGCCATCAGCTCCCTATTCCCAGCTGTTGTTTTGAACTAGTGTTATATATTATTATGTTTCTTCATTGCCTCTTCTCTCTGCACAGCTGACTGCTTTTTTACCTCTCCCTCTGCAGACTTCCCTACTGTTCTCCTTCTCTGAGTTGCTCCAAATACTCTGTTGTGCTCCCTCCATTCACTGCCCTTCCAATAAAATGCACCATATTCTTTGATTCCCCTTTACTTCTTCTCTAATAGCTTTCTCTGTTGCCTTGGGAGCATTTTATGGTGTGTTTATTCCCTAGAGCATGGCCAGAGTCCCTCTCCTCCGGTCTCCCCGACCTTTCTGATTCAATTCCAGTTTCCGCCACAACCTTCTCATCAACAGTTCCCAGCACCCCCACTCCCTGGGTGGCCATTGTAGCCTTCTTCCTTCTGCTCTGGACTCAGGTTTCTGCTCTGGTTTTTGTCTCACTGATTGCCATCCCTTCCACATTTTCTGAACTTATCGATCTTCATTAAAGTGCTTCATCCAGCCTAGGCTTGTATTCTAAATACATAATATTGCTTCCCCCTAAACAAAAACTAAGCTCCAATGCTTTAGCCTTCTGATGTGAAGAGTCAACTCATTGGAAAAGGCCCTAATCCTGGGAAAGATTGAGGGCAGAAGACAGGGGTGACAGAGGATGAGATGGTTGGATGGCATCACCGACTCGATGGACATGAATTTGAGCAAGCTCCAGGAGATAGCAGAGGACAGGAAGGCCTGGCATGCTGCAGTCTGTGCAGTCTCAAAGAGTCAAACATGACTTAGCAACTGAATGAAAACAACAAACTAAGAAGTTCCCTACACGCATTTTTCTCTCTAGAATTACTTACTTATATTTGTTGAGGATTAGAGACAACTGTAATATCTCTTTTAATTTCAGCAAGGGCAACAGTAGCTCTGTGAGGGAGGTGTTACTCCTGATGCAGAACCTGAGACTGAGGACGTGAAATATTTGTCCTCTCCTATGTGTTAGCAAATGGTGGCTGCAATATCCATCAGCTCTGATTCCAGAACACAAGCTCTCCACCAGCCTCTGCCATGCCCACGATGACAGCTGTCTGGATTGAGTGAAGGCAGCCTCTCCATTTCCTGAGACCCATCATTAGCAACTTCCCTGTCCTAATGAAGGAGTCGAACCCTCATTTTCTATAGCACGTTAGCTGGCATTTTCTCTCTTTACACTACTCTGTTAAGAATATCCCATCTGTTCTTTCTCCTCCACGGGGAGGAGGGCTGTCTGGCAGTAGACAATAGGTGCAGATGCAGGCAGCAGGTGGCCCAGGGAGTCTGTCACCAGGCAGCAGGAAGACACAGGCTGGTGATCAGGCACTTCTATGAAAGGACCTTAGGGATATGAAGACCCAGTCCTGAAGGATCTGGGGCACCAGGCTGGGAGCTAAAGGGGAAAGTCAGGCAGTGGATAAGACATTGATGTTAATATTAGAACTTGGGCACCAGGTGGCTTTATACACAAAGGTTGAGGCAAAGCCCAGGAACATGGACTGAGTCCAAGAGCAGACAGATCTGAGGTGAAGCTGTCATCTGGGACTGGCTCTGTCTCAGAGTCAGGGCCAGGTAAGGCTCTCCTGGAGGCTGTGACCTTGGTGTGATGTGATGAGGCCTTGGAAGGTGGTATCAGGTGGGGAGAAGTGGGTTTTGGATATGTTGTTTTCGTATAGTTGCTAAGTCGTGTCTGACTCTTTTATGACCCCATGGGCTGTAACTCGCCAGGCTCCTCTGTCCATGAAATTTTCCAGGCAAGAACTGGAATGGGTTGCCGTGCCTTTCTCCAGAGGATCTTCCCAATCCAGGGATCAAACCTGGATCTCCTGAATTGTAGGAAGATTCTTTACCAACCGAGCCACCTGGAAAGCTTGCTTTGGATATGAGAGATGCTCTAAAAGTTGGACAGTTCAGACTCTTTTATGACCCCATGGGCTGTAACTCGCCAGGCTCCTCTGTCCATGAAATTTTCCAGGCAAGAACTGGAATGGGTTGCCGTGCCTTTCTCCAGAGGATCTTCCCAATCCAGGGATCAAACCTGGATCTCCTGAATTGTAGGAAGATTCTTTACCAACCGAGCCACCTGGAAAGCTTGCTTTGGATATGAGAGATGCTCTAAAAGTTGGACAGTTCAGTTCAGTATTGATTCCAGCTTGTGTTTCTTCCAGTCCAGCGTTTCTCTTGATGTACTCTGCATATAAATTAAATAAGCAGGTGACACAATAAATAAGTGTATCTTATATCATTCCTGAGGAATCCCTGATTGGACTCAAATTTTTATCTTTACTTTTCTATCAGTGAGCCAAAAGCTCAAATTGGTTTATTTAAAGACCTGTTAAAAGTGCTGGCTTGGATCAACCCATATTCTTGCTTGAGGTATGTAATGAGTTTTAAATACCTAGATAGCTTCTAAGAGTGGTACTCCATCAACAGGTTAAATAACCAGGCTCTTGGATGCCTATTACAGAAAACATTTAGTTTCTTGACATGGCAGAAATCATTTTCCAGTAGTGGTGAGAAATTACACTGTATGATTCATGTTTCTTATGCTTCCCTTTGGTCAAGTGCCTACTAGAATTCGATATTTAGTCTGTGGCCGTGAGACCCAAACCCTTCTTGATCCATGCACCTTGATAAGGTGTTTTTTTTTCCCCCCTCTGATTTACCCCAGTGCTTTTTCCCCTCAAATATGGTGGAAGTTAACAGCAAATATCAACAGAAAAGGCCTTCCAAGTGGTGCAGCGGTAACGAATCCATCTATCAATGTAGGAGATACAGGTTCAATCCATGGGTAAGGAAGATCCCCTGGAGGAGGGCATGGCAACCCACTCCAGTATTCTTGCCCGAAGAATCCCAAGGACAGAGGAGCCTGCTGGGTTACAGTCCATAGGATTGCAAAGAGTCAGACACGACTGAAACAACTGAGCATGCACCCACAGGAAATGGATGCTGTTGGGTCCTGCCTCCACGACCAGGGTCCAGCCCTCCACTTCCTGCTGCAGAGTTGGCTGCTAACAGCTGTTGTCTCCCTTTTGGAAGAATTGCTGTGTTCCCTCCTCAGTCTCCGTGCACCCTGCAGCCAAAGACTGACTGGTAAGGGGCATAGAAGACTCGAGATGGCACTAATCTGTAGCACAAGTCCTGCCCCAGACTTCCGTGTGGGATTAGACTCCCTCCATGCACTTTCCCCGGAAGGTCCTCTGATGTCAACCATGAGCAATTTACATCCCCACCTCCATATTTTTGCTTTGAAAACTCAAGGCACTTGGACAGAAGTGGTAGAGGTAGGAGGAATTGCTTGTCAACCTCTCTCGAGATCTAAATTTGTCCAAGTTCAGGCCAAAGTCACACAAACCTGACTTGAAGTCACTATGGTTTGATCTGAGGTCACTTCAGGCAAGTAGATTGAAATTTATTCACTTTTAGTTCCATCAGTTTAAGTTTTGAAAAGGCTTGATAAATTGTGATTATTTTATAAGGAGGGCTAATAATGAAGTGATAAGAATAACAGCTATCATCATTAAGAACCTAATGTGTGTGGGTGCCAGGCAGTGTGTTAGGCAATTTATCTCCATTGTTGTTGTTGGTTGTTTTAACTGCTAAGTCATGTCTGACTCTTTTGTGACCCCATGGACTGTAGCCCAAGAGGCTCCTCTGTCCACGGAATTGCCATTTTCTCCTCCAGGAGATCTTGCTGATCCAGGGATCAAACCAGCGACTCCTGCTTGGCAGGTGGATTCTCTACCACTGAGCCATAGAAAACCAATCTACCTCCATAATTCCTTTAACTCCTAAAATAACCTTGCTGGGTAAGTGCTGGGGACTGCTGCTATCCCACCAGGATGCCCAGCCTACTAGGCACAGTTATAGAATTAGAATGGAGCATCCAGTGAATGACCACATTTCCCAACCTTCTTCCAGGTGAGTGGGACCTGATGCTAATGTTTGTCTCATGTTGGCTCTTCCCTTTCTGCAAGGAAGTGCCCCATGAAGATGGAGATAATGCTCTAGGGAATCATAGAGAACCATGCTGGGGAGAATCTCACTTTCTGCTCTGTGTGTTTAAAAATAGTATTTTTTAATATAAGATGAAGTTTAAACCATGTGGTTTGGGGATTTCTTTATTACAGTAGTTTGCTCTTACTCTTTAACTGATAGAGTAAATGTTATTATCTCCAGTTAATAAACTAAGATACTGAGGCACAGAAAAGACAGATAAGTTTCCCCTACAGCAATATCACCAGAGTGGAGATTTGAACCCAGTGTTTCTGCTCAAGGGCTTCCCTGGTGGCTCAGATGGTTATCAATCTGCTTGCGATGCAGGAGACCTGGGTTCCATCCCTGAGTCAAGAGGATTCCCTGGAGAAGGAAATGGCAACCCACTCTAGTACTCTTGCTGGAGAATTTCATGCATAGAGGAGCCTGGCAGGCTAAGAGGCCATTGAGAGTTAGTTTGTCCAACAGTTTCAGTTTCCTAGTAAATGAAGCCTAGAAAGTCTAGTAAGGCAAAGGGCCAGAGAAAGTCTTAAATGAAGGTGACCTCACTGGGAGATTCTGAGAAGCTGGATGACAGGGCTCTATGACCCTGAGGCATTGCCCTGGGCTGGGTGCCCAGAGTGAGCACTAGGGTTACTTGGGGAGGAGGGACTTTCTGTACAGAGTGTAGCCTGTAAGACACTCTGAAGCAGCACTTCTCAAACCCTGAAGGGCCTATCAGTCACTGCAGGGCTTTGTCGGAATGCAGACTCCAGTGCAGGAGGCCTGGGCTGAGGCATGAGACTCTGTGTTCTCATATGCTGTCAGGGATGCCCATGCCGCTGCTCTGGACACCACACTTTGAGTAATGACCATTTGTGAGGTTTTCTGTTTCAAGATTGAGCACCTTAGAGTTGAAAAGGAAATAGTAACATGCTCTAGTACTCCTGCTTGGAAAACTCCATGAATAGAGGAGCTTGGCAGCTAGAGTCCATGGGGTCCCAAAGAGTCAGACACGAGTGAGCACACATATGTCATCATCATCATCATTTTGGAGTTCAAAGGTCAATTTCCCAAGAGAGCTCCTGGTATTTAAATTCACCTACCCTCTCTATACTGCTTCCCTGTTCAGTCCCTGGTTTGGGAAGATCCCCTGGAGAAAGAAATGGCTAACCACTCCAGTATTCTTGCCTGGGCAATCCCATGGGCAGAGGAGCCCAGCAGGCTACAGTCCGTGGGGTCGCAAAGAGTTGAACACAACTTAGCAACTGAGCATGCATGAGCCCATCTGTTAACACTCTAAATTACAAAACTCCAATTCCCAGAGTACCTTTCAGAGAAGTGCCTGACCATTAGGATGCCTGGATTGTACCTTCTGTCCAATTCAAATCACTGGTTACGTGGAGTTTGCCAGTACGGGTCTGCCGGTGATAGAATTTTATAGTCATGAGATGCCGTGGTATGCTATAGATCAAAATATTTTTCACTTGTTTGACTCTAATCTATGGGGAAGGGGTGAAATGGCCAATTGATTATAATTCAGAATATAAAAAGATCAAAGTCTTACAGCACATAGCAACAATGCTGTCCACAGAAAAGGAGCAAGAACTCACGGGAAAATGTTCATGTAATATATGAGGCATTAAAAATTCTGTTACATTATTCTTGCCACCAAGATTGTAATGAAAATGGGAAACAGCACCAACTTAACCCGTTCTCATTACAATCGTTAGATTGTAATCTCATGTTCTCCCCTCAAGAGAATGCTAAATGAGATTTTAAACAAAAGAGAGGACAGAGAAGTATGGAGAATAAAGAGCAAATAGAAATTGGAAAGTTAAAAAAAGTGATGCAAGATAGACTTCCCTGTGTTCGTTTGAGGCTTTCTCTTTACTTTAGAAATAAGAGCAGAGCATTGCAGAGACCAATTTAAGCCTATGTGGAAAATCCATCACAGCCCAAACCCAGTAACTATTCAGAATAAAAAGAAAGATTACAGGCACAAATTTGCTCTTACCATTTAATAGCTGAGTTCACTTTAGAGAAAAAACAAACATAAAATTACCAAAAGAGAGAGAGAAAACACGCAAAAAGATAACAACTACAAAACTATGAGAGAACGAACCTTATTAATGTATCATCTGCATATAGCTGCATTTTGGATTCTCTCTTCATTTTTGACATGAGGACTGTGAGCATGCTTAGATCATATTTATATACTTGCTTTACCTGCTTTCATGTTGCTTATGGGAATGAAGGCTCCTTAAAGGTAACATGTGAAAACGTATATAGTACACATGGAAAACAGTATGAAAGACACACCTTTTAGGATTTATGGAAAACCTTGGTATTCTGGATATACTGGTGAATTTTTCAGAGAAAGCAATATATACCAACTAACTCTACAAACATTTTTTGAGTACTTTTTAAGTCCGAAATGTTATGATGGTTAATATAAAGGGTCTAGTCATTCATTACTTAATGCATAAAATATTTGTATATCAACTACTATGGCCCAGACACTGGAGCTGAGGAAAGAGTGAGAAAGACAGATTCCTTTATTATATCTAATTGAGTGGTAGAGTGAGACATTATACAAATAAAGAAGTAAATTGATGTAGAGCCTCAAGTTATTGTAAGAAATGGAAATGAAAATGACAAGGTGATAGGACAAAGTGGGAAGATCTAACTAAAATAAGTAGGAAGGGAATGTTTCTCTAAGAAAGTGACATTTAAGGAGGAGTTAGCGAGCCAAATGAGAGCAGAAAGAAGTGTTCTTGGTTATCGCTGTTAAGTCTCTAATTGTGTCCAGCTCTTTGTGACTCCATTGTCTGTAGCCCGCCAGGCTCCTCTGTCCACGGAATTCTCCAGGTAAGAGTACTGGAGTGGGTTGCCATTTCCTTCTCCAGTGTTCCTGGTGGAGAAGAATGACTGGTCATCCGTCTCCTCCGTAGAGGAGATAGGTGGGTGTACCACAAGGTCTCTTAGGAAACGGGGTCCACTCCAGGTGTTCCAGAACAGGAAACTTCACCTGAGAAGTAGGTTTCAAGTATTTGGAAGCATTAGAAAACCTTAGAGGCAGCTGGGCTTCAACCCCCAGGTTAACCGCTTTCATCTCTGGGACGGGGGCATCACAGGGAGAGTAGTAATCCCGGAGCATTCTTGGGAGAACTCATGAAAGCAGGAAGGGACAGAGGAGAGATATCCTGGCCTCTCTCTCGTTTCTTCTCTCCGTGCTTCAGCAAGTGCCTCTCCCTGGCCAAACTTTGCTGGCAGTCAGTTGGCAGCGGGAACAAAGCAAATGTAGCTTACAGAGGGGAGGAGAGGTGGAGAGTGAATCTGTGAAGTAAATACCAAAACCCTCTCAATACACAATATGTAAAGCAGTGATACCCACAATGTATAGCAAGTAAAAGGGAATGGAGAAAGGCTGGGTGTTGGTGGACCCAGTTTTGCACACAGAAGACTTGGAGACCACTCGGAGCTGGAGAGCAGGTATGGAAGAGAACTGAGTGAACGCAGGAACTGGGGGAGCCATGCTTCTATCTGGGAGAAGGTTTTCTAGGCAGAGAGAAATGAAGGCAGGAACCCTGAAGCAGGCGCTTGCTGGTGAGTTTGAGGAAGAGCAGGGTAGGTGGTGTGGCTGAAGCCTTGTGAACCATGGAATAAGAAGACGACATCAGAAAAAAACAGGGGAGAGTAAGGCTGGGCAGATTACATGGGACTGTTGAAGTATGGTGAGAGTTTTATTTATTTTTAACTGAGTGAAGTGGAAAGCCACTTGGAGATTTTTGAGCAGAGGAATGTCTTGACCCGATTCAAGTTTTTAAAGAATTGATTTGGCTGTGACATGGCAGAGCGGGAGAAGCAGGAAGAACAATTAGGAGCAGCAGTGTGTTTGCAAATACTTAACAACTGGTCCCTGTACCCCATACCCTCCCCCCCCAAAAACACCAAGTAAACCAAATATCATTCCAGATTATTGCAAGAGATGGAAGGGAAAAAATCCAGGAAAGACAAAGAGGGGAAATCTATTGTGGGCAGGCGGGAGGGGGAGGCCTCTCAGTGGACTTGACATTTAAAGAGAGACCTGACAAGCCAGGTACACATCACAGGTCATCAAGTCTCTTTCCCTGGGTTCGAGTGGGACCATCTGTCAGCAAGTCCAGATGTTGGAGAAATGTACTTAAGAAAATAAACAAACATCCACTAGGGAGAATATATTCTTCTGTTTTCTTTGGTAACATATTCCAGTGTTTACTGTGTTCTCAGAGGATTTATCTTTGTATCTAACTGGAATCCACCCTCCTGTACTTGAAGCCGTTTCCTTATTCCGAGTGGAGGATGGAGAGTAGTTCACTAAGCCCCGAATTTGGTCTCATTAAGTTGTCCACACGCAGTGCTTGGGGCTGAGCCTTGGTGTAGCTGAACTGCTCTCCCTGCCACGTTAGTCCTTGATGACTGATCCCTTGTTCTGGCGAAGTTAGGAAGAATATTGACAAACCTGAATGATGTTGCAAGTCACCTGAGCAGGTGCACCCGCCTGTTCAGAATTACTTATAGCCTCTGGATACCAGCACTAAATAAGATGCAGAATGAGACGCAAAGGGACCTGCCCTGAGGGTTTTGCAATTCCCACTGTCGAAGCCCAAGGATTCCTGAAGCGAATGGAAGGAAATGAGAAGAAAAAGCAGCTGAAACAGTTCATTGAACCTGTTCTGAGTTTATATGTTGTGTTGTTTTGACAGCTTTTATAAGCGTGTTGCATGGATATGGTAATGGAGAAACAAGATGGAAATTGAACAGGCACATAAATACAGAAAAATTACCAACACAATACATATACACACAATTATACAATTACATCAATGCAATGTTGTATTTCAGAAACACTTCTGCTCTATTTACTGTTTTTCAGGTAAAGAATACGGTTTTACATGAGAGAGACTTTGAAGGGATAATGAGTAAATCTAGGAGGAGAATGCTAATGTTGAGAGCATGTGGTGGTAATTCATAAGAAAAGAGAAAGGTCTAGGCTAATAATATAAACGTGTAACACTGGTAATGCAAGTGTGGCACTAGGCCAGAAAAAGGGAAAAAAAGAATTCAGAAAGAACAGCCTTGGGAAATGATCAAGGTTGTGAATAGAGAAACAATAATACTGAGTTTCAATCCCTGGGTCAGCAAGATTCCCTGGAGAAGCAAATGGCAACCCACTCCTGCATTCTTGCCTGGAGAATCCCGTGGACAGAGGAGCCTGGTGGGCTACAGTCCATGGAGTTGCAATGAATTGGACATGACTGAGCAACTAAAAACAATGCTTGGTAGTGCTAGATGGCTTTCCTACAGAGATACTTTGTAGACAGCAATTGGTTTGTGCCCATTTTACAGATCAAAACAAGAACTTGCTGATTATTAACGATCTCATTGTCTTATTTCTTGGTCCTGTGTCATATATGTATTTATGTATATTCATATATATGTTTTTTGAATATTGACTTTCTAGTATTACTAACAAAGACCAGTACAGAAACTGGGCAAATGCTCCAGGGTAACTTTTTACACTTGTGATGCACTATAATATCATCTGTCCTAGAGGAGAGAGAAGGAAAGTTTACTAACCGTCTTTAACATTATACTGAAGACTTTTATACAAACAGTGGTGATTATATTTTGTTTAAGTACACATAACAGTCTTATTGAAGACACAGCCACAGACAAACTCTTAATAAATGTGCTGCATCAAAACATTATTGGCATTATGGGTAGTTCAGTCTTGGAGTAGACTACTAAAGAAGGCTGTAGAAAGAGTTTCTGGAGATCTTCAGATGTAATTCAAAAACTGGGTATGAAAATAAGACAGATATTTAGAAGAAGTAAGGTTTTTTACTCCTTAGACATGAATTTTTTTGACCTTGACAACAAACCAGACTTTTCAGTTTCTATGAGTTATCCCTTTCTCATCAGTATCTTTTTTTTTGCCTGAAGATTCCCCAAGCAGTCATTTTATTTTTATAAACAAAGCGGCTTTTTGAAAATGCAAGCCTCCATTTGAACACTCAGGTATGTCTCTCCATATGCTGAGCCCATTCCAGTGCCAGCATGCTTGGTAGTTAGCATGTACCCTAATTATGTGTCTCCTACCAACTCTTTATCCCTTAGGTCTCAGATCAACTGTCACTTCCTCAGGGAAGTCTTTCCCTTAATTAGATGCTCCCTACCCCAATCCCCATTATACTTTCTCAGAAAATCCAGTGTTGTTTTTTTTTTTTAAACTTCTACATGTTTATTTTTTGTGTTTATTTGTTTATCATCTTTCTCCCCCACAGACTGTGAGATACATTAGAATAGATGCCTGGGGCTTCCCAGGTGACACTGTTGATAAAGGATCCGCCTGCCAATATAGGAGAAGTGGGTTTGATCCTTGGGTCGGGAATATGTCCCTAGAGTAGGAAGCGGCAACACATTCCAGTATTCTTGCCTGGAAAATTTCATGGACAGAGGAGACTAGTGGGCTTTAATCCATGGGGTCGCAAAGTTTCAGACATGGCTGAGCACACTCAACACCTTCAAACACACACACTTGTCTCTTATGCCCCTGCCACATAGTACATGCTTAAGAATGAGGCCAGACTTGTATCAGACACTCAATAAATATTTGTTGAATGACTGAATATAACTATTGTTGATATTAATGAGAATAACTGGTGCTATAAGGAAGACCAAAGATAGAAGTGTTGACTCAATCCCTTGTTGTTGTTTAGTCACTAAGTCATGCCTGACACTTTGTGACCCCACAGACTACAGCATGACAAGACTCCTTGTCCCTCGCTATCTTCCAGAGTTTGCCCAAGTTCATGTCCTTTGAGTTGGTGATGCTACTCATTGTACCTGAATGGCCTAGTGGTTTTCCCTACTTTCTTTAGTTTAAGCCTGAAATTTGCAATAAGGAGCTGATGATCTGAGCCACAATCAGCTCCTGGTCTTGTTTTTGCTGACTGTACAGAGCTTCTCCATCTTCGGCTGCAAAGAGTGTAATCAATCTGATTTCGGGATTGTTTGATGATGTCCATGTGTAGAGCTGTCCCTTGTGTTGTTGGAAAAGGGTGTTTACTATGACCAGTGTGTTCTCTTGGAAAAACTCCATTAGCCTTTGCCTTGCTTCATTTTGTACTTCAAGGTCAAATTTGCCTGTTACTCTAGGTATTTCTTGCCTTCCTACCTTTGCATTCCAATCCTCTATGATGAAAAGGACAACTCTTTTTTTGGTGCTAGTTTTATAAGATCTTGTGGATTTTCATAAAACTGGTCAACTTCAGCTTCTTCGGCATCAGTGGTTGGGGCATAGACTTGGATTACTGTGATGTTGAATGGTTTCCCTTGGAAATGAACTGAGATCATTCTGTCATTTTTGAGATTGCACCCAAGTACTGCATTTTGAACTCTTTTGTTGATTATAAGGGCTACTCCATTTCTTCTAAGGGATTCTTGCCTACAGTAGTAGATATCATGGTCATCTGAAATTAAATGTACCCATTACCATCCATTTTAGTCCACTGATTCCTAAGATGTTGATATTTACTCTTGCCATCTCCTGCTTGACCACATCCAATTTACCTTGATTCATGGACCTAACATTCCAGGTTCCTATGCAATACTGTTCTTTATAGCATCATATTTTACTTTCACCACCAGGCACATCCACACCTGAGCATCATTTCTACTTTGGCCCAGGCACTCCATTCTTTCTGGAGCTATTATTAATTGCCCTCTACTTTTCCCCAGTAGCATACAGGACACCTTACAATCTGGAGGAGTTCATCTTTCGGTGTCATATCTTTTTGCCTGTTTATACTGTTCAAGGGGTTCTCACAGCAAGAATAGTAGAATGGTTTACCATTCGCTCCTCCAGTGGACCACATTTTGTCAGAACTCTCCACTCTGACCCATCCATTCTTGAGTGGCCCGGTACAGCATGGCTCATAGCTTTGCTGAGTTACACAAGCTCCTTTGCCATGACAAGGCAGTAATACACGAAGGGGGACTCAAGCCCTAAAACCCCTTAAATGCAAGAGCAAGGACCCTTACATACGATTTGCTAGGAAAAGATAATAATACCTTTTCATAAACATAAAATTACTTATCAAAAATATTATGCTCGAGAGCCATATGAGGACTGAATTCATATTCTTAAGGCAGTGAATTTTTCTCAAATCAGTTTTCCTTTCTCCCTTTTTCCTCTGAGTTTGGTTGCCTAGGCTGTGATATAACTGAAAAACTCAATCTGGCAGATCTAGTAATTTACAATGTCTTTTTTCCTGCTCTGTATTTTCCATTCACTTTATTGCCCAAGATGAATTGTTATTTGTTCTTTTATTTGGGCAGTTGAAAGTGGCCACCCTTACTAGCTCCTGAAGATTACTTAATGTAGCCATTCCACACCATCTTATTACCCTATGGAGCCTTTGGTTCACCTTTCATTCTTCAAGGTTGGCAAGCAATGCATGGGTGTGGAGGGCTTGTAGACTTGACTAGTGGATTCTGATCTAGTTGTTGAGTAACAGAAGCCTCTCTGCTCTCAGATGCTGTTTATTTAGGTGAGTGAGTCCAAGAGGCTGCCTTCAGGCCTGGAATATTTTATTCTGAGGATCGAGGTTTTAGGGCTCTATGCAAAGATTGAGGAAGAAAGGAAGAGTGTACCTTGTACTTCGGGCTTCTGACAATACCCTATAAATCTCTTCATATTTCCCTGTGATTTTGATTAAAAGGAATGCCAAGCAAAGCAAATAGGAGTGGTTGTGTATGTGTCTGTGTTTGAGGTCCAGAGGTCTCCTGAAGATTGGAGGTGATGAGGGGCTTTGTGGTCAACAGCCTAATATTGGCATTAGACACCTTTCTGGATGAACTTCTTGGTCCTTATTAGAGGACCTGCTATATAAATGGCGGCTCCATAAACTATTTTTGAAAGAACAGTGATCATGAAAGTTGTAGAACCAGAGGCACCATGGTTGGAAAAGATGTTGCAAACAGTCTAAACCAGAACATAAAGAGATTTGATCTCAGAGAGATTAAAGTTGACCATAGTTAACAGTTAATTATGTGCAGAATTCTGATTAAATAATAGAGTTGGAATTTTTAAGGAAAGATATGAGAAATCATTCAGCAAGTTTGAGCAATTTAAGATGGGGGGATTCTGACCACATGAACTCTCTCCTTTCTAGTCTCCCTTTGCTCACACTTGTAAATTGTTTGTTCTAAATTACTTAGAAACTGTTTCAACATCCATCTCAAATGTTTGTGTAGACATATCCGTAAAGACTTACATAAACAGTATTATTATCATAACTATTGTTATCATTGGCTGTTTCATTTCTTATCATCTTCCTTCTGGTTCATTGAGGGTCTTCTGAGGGCTATAACAGAGCTTGAAAAAAATAAGAATTGTACTTGTAGATATTTATTTTCATTGTATTATTTAGAACTCTATCCCAGGGAATCCTGCTAATTCCCAGTTCACTAATCCACAAAAAACCTTAAATTCTCACCCTGCTCCTCTGTAAGCTTTAATAGCAACAAGATGGAGTGAAGAATCTTATTACTAAAACTTCATTACTCGTATAAAATATTCGTGAGCTCTTCTATGCTGTGGTGTATGATCAAAATAATTAAAGTGGAGCTACACTTGTCAGAAGAACTGAGCAAAGATATATGCCTCTGTTTGCAGACACTGTATAGGCAATGACTTCCTCATTAATGCAGCAATTCACTAAGGATTGCCGTAGTTAATGGGAATTAGCAAAGTGCTAGCATGCCCATATTCATCTTTTGAGAGGCTATCCAATATTCAAAGTGATAGGCCTTTTGAATGATACTTACTGAAATTATCTCATTCTTAAGTTCCTTTTCAAATTAAAACCTCAGGAGTCACATTTTCCAAGGTGTCACTATAGAACTTCCTATAGGGGTTAAACAATTTTAGAGGATATAAGAGTTTTTGAGTCCAGTTTTCCCCAGATTCCTTGCCTTCTTTCACTCTTATGAAGAGTGATGATCGTTATAAAATTACTTCAGTTTTGTGCTCTTTAGACCAGGAGGCTGCTTACCAGTTCACATAACTGTACTCTGCTAAAATACTCAGAAGATGTTTATTAAAATTTGATCAGACTAAGCAGAATGGGTGAGCACTTATACAACAGAAAAAAATAATGATCAGTATTCTTCAAATTAAGTCAAAATGATGACCCATTTCTAGAAAGTTTACTTCATTCATTCATTCACTCAACAAATATCCATTGAATATTTACTCTGTGCTAGGAACTGTGTAAGACACTGTAGGCCAGATTCCTACTCTCAAGGAATTTATAGTTTATCAGATACAAGTATTATCTTCAACTTCTTTTATCTTACTGTTATTAAAATACAAGGCAATTTCATGCATTTCAACCTAATACAAAGAAAACACCTTACAGGAATCCGTAATAAGAAAGTGAATATAGTTTCAGGATCAGACAACTGGCCCCTTGAGGAAATGATATTTGAGCTGGTAGGAGTAGGAATAAGTAAATGAATCAGGAAATGACCCGGTGGTGGCAACAGGATGTGTTAAAGCTCAGAAGGGAGTGAGAACCTGACTGTGTTGGAAACACTAGTTTGAGGACAGACAGGAAAAGAAATGAGAGGATGTGGAGAGGGAGGCAAGGTCAGATGGAGGAGGGATGTGTAAGTCATGTTGTTCAAACGGCATTACGAGCCAGGAAACAGTTTGGAGCAAGAAACAAAACTGATCAGATATGCACTGTTGAAGGTCACTCTTCAGTTCAGTCACTCAGTTGGGTCCAACTCTTTGTGAGCCCATGGACTGCAGTTTGCCAGGCTTCCCTGTCCATCACCAACTCCCAGAGCTTGTTCAAACTTAAGTCCATTGAGTTGGTGATGCCATCCAACCATCTCATCTTCTGTAGTCCCCTTCTCCTCCTGCCTTCAATCTTTCCTAGCATCAGGATCTTTTCTAAGGAGTCAGTTCTTTGCATCAGGTGGCCAAAGTATTTGAGTTTCAGCTTCAGCATCAGTCCTTCCAGTGAATATTCAAGTCTGATTTCCTTTAGGATTGACTGGTTTCATCTCCTTGTGAACTCCATGAGGACCCCGTGAACAGTATGAAAAGTCACTCTTACTGCAATTTAAAAAGGGATGAGAGAAGGGCAGGTTTGGAGGAAGTGTGACTAGATAAGGGGCTGGATGATGGTGCAAGTTTAGTCAAGACTGCTCACACTGAGGATCAAGAGAGCAAAGCATATTTGAGGGATAGAATTGACAGGACCTGGTAACCCAGTGAACAGGCAGAGTAAAAGACTCAGGAGTTGAGGAGGAACCATGGGTTCCTGGTTTAATGGTAATGCCACTTATGGAGATAAGGAACCCAGAAGGAGGAGTAGCTGGCGGGCATGATTGAGATGTTGAATACAGATTTGAAAGTTTTAAATGTTATTTAATTCTCGGGGCTTCTTGGGAGACACCGAAGTAGTGAAGTCTAGTAGCATTAGTTACAGAGGTTTGGAACTCAGGAAAAGAGAGTGGTCTGGACAGGAGATGAAGATTTAAGAGTCAGCTCTAACTAGATGGCAATTGAAGCTAGGAGAGCCGATCAGACTTCCCAGTGGGAATATAAAATGTGAGTAGAGAAGGAACAGATGGAAGAAAAAGAGGCTATCTTAGGGGAAGGAGAGAAACTGGGGTGGAGCAGAAGCAGGAATTTGGTGTCAGAAAACAGAT
Organism: Madoqua kirkii; assembly: GCA_006408675.1. Lineage (NCBI taxonomy): Eukaryota > Metazoa > Chordata > Mammalia > Artiodactyla > Bovidae > Madoqua > Madoqua kirkii. The sequence goes on from SJYC01006597.1 coordinate 20,728, forward strand.
GAAATTCAGCAGTTTGAAATGTAAAAGGTAAAGCTGCCAAGAGCTTATGAAAATAAGGACTGATCTTATAAATTATAATATTTAGTAGTAGAGTTAGGTATGAAATGTGTGGCTGACTCAGAGAAAAAGAAACTCATTAGAACCCAATTCTGATTATAGGGCAACAAAAATGTTATAGTAGATTTAATTTTGACAATTTTCCAATTTCTCTTACCATTTTTTTTTTTTTACTAATATCTAAGCCCTGAGTCATATAATTGACTGGATGACAACGAATCGTGCAGCCAGAAGTCTTTCACTACCTGTGTTTGCTTTCCAGTCGATGCTGTCTTCAGTTTGCTAGGCTGTAGAATGACCATGCATGTCTGGTGTGCCTGGGACAATCCCATCACATTGCCCAACTGTATTTATTAATTAATATGTGATATCCTTTTTACAGTAAAACATGTCCCAGTTTTGACAATGAACAAAATGTTATTCCAAGTCACACATGCACACACACACACATAATATATATATATGTATAGTGCTTCTGTGTCTTTTCAAAACTTAGTTCTCACTGCTCAGGTCAAAGGTGTTTAACTCATGTTATTTTGTTACGTGCTCCATGGCTAATTCTGGAGTTGGAAATGGCAACCCATTCCAGTATCCTTGCCAGGAAAATTCCCTGGACAGAGGACCCTGGTTGCTGCAGTCCAAGAGGTTGAAAAGAGTCAGACACTAGTGAGTGACAGAGCATGCACCATGGCTACTTGTGAGAAAATCATAGGAGATACATTCATAGATCTTTTATTTTAAATGAAAACACATAAGTCATAAGTCATAAGTAATGTATAAAGCAAAAGGCCATTTTCAGTTTTGAATGAACAATGTTCAATCCAGAATAATCAATATTTATTGAACATCTATTATAGGTTAGGCACCACATTCAGATTCTCAAGTTTCTTGCTCATACAAGCACTTATTTTTCAGCACTTTGATTCAATCTGTAATAGCTGGCCTGATTTTCATTGGTCTCTATATTTTTAGATTTTCTTCCCCTTTCCTCCTTTCATTATTAGAAATCGAATCTACCTTATTAAGTATGAACATCAGTATTCTACTCGAATTCTATTTATACTGTCAAGCAGAAGACAATTTGATGCCTAGCCTATGATACATCATTTTAAAGATGTTTGCATCTATAAAATCTCTAAAAGAGAGACCTTCTAGAATAGAAGAAGGGACATTCCCTTCAGCATATTGAAAGCAATGAATGGATTGATAAAATGGGTGGAGGATTTAGGGGAAGTTAGTAGAAGCACAGAAACCTAGGGCAAATCTGTGCTCCCTAGCAGACTTCCCCACCCTGAGCACCAAGCCACAGCTGGAGATCAGAGGCCAAGGCCCAAGGGAGCCCTGGTAGGTCTATTGCAGGAGCAGAAAGAACATTGAGAGTCGAAAGCCTTTTAGTCTTGTAAAGAGGCAACAACTTAATAACAGAATTGTCCATGGGTCCAATAAAGAAGGACTTTATAGGAATTTGGTCTAGAATGAAGGCAAACACAAACAATACAGTGCTAAAGAATGGAGCTAGCAGCAAGTCAGATGGTCCCTGGGCACCTGGATGGAGGAACAGGACTAGGCTCCACCCAAAACTGCGAGACCATGGGCACAAGTTTCAGATCTTTAGGATCTTGTCCCATCAGTACAATTATTTGATATCATATATGCTCAAATACATATATATTTATTTGTTTATAAATTATGTGTCTGTATAATAGTAATTAGCAAATAAAATTTAAAAATACACAAATATAAAATTTTGGGAAAGAGATAAACTAAATGTAAAAAGAAGATCTAGTATTTTCCTCTCATATCCCAGTGGATTATCTTGGAAACCAACCAGTCCATTAGGAGAGGCAGAGAGACCAGATTAGAAGTGTTAGTCCCTTTGTCATGTTTGACTCTTTGCAACCCCATCATGGACTATAGCCCACCAGGCTCCTCTGTCCATGGATTCTCCAGGCAAGAATACTGGAGTGGGTTGCCATTTCCTTCTCTAGGGTATCTTCCTGACCCAGGGATCAAACCCTGGTCTCCTGCATTGCAGGTAGATTCTTTACCATCTGAGCAATCAGGGAAGCCCAGAAGAGGGCCAGGTTCTACCCTTAGGGAGCTCTTGGGGATTTTCAGGAAAATGCCTATTTGGCTTGGTCCTTGAAGAGGCAACAGAAATTTCTATTTCTAATTTCTGTTTATCTCTTATGAGGCTGGCTGGTTGGTTTTAATACACTGTTTCCAGTTGACAGTCTTTGGGAGCTATGAAGGCTGGGCTGGTTAATAGAGGATCAACACCATAAGTGGTTTGTGTTAGAAAGCATGGAAGGTGAAGGGAATTGGAGTGAGTGAATTAAAGATGATTCATGGAACACAAAAGAATCTAATGGAGCCTTGTGGTCTCATGAGGAAGTGTGTAGTGAAGTAGCAAGGTCTCGTCCTCTTCTCCTTGTTGCCATGAGGATTGAAAGGAGTGGGGTGCTCATGTTCTTTTTGTGCTTCTAGAAAATAATTAAAGATAAAGAACTCTTTTAATAGGGTTAGTGGAAGAGGCAAATAATAACCTTTTGTCACCGGCTTTCATTGGTGTCTGTCTGAGATCCAGGCTGTGGCCATCTCATAAATAGAAGAGCTAGGATGACCAGATAGAAGTTTTCTTTCTGTAGAGAGTCCTAATGTATCTCTACTATGGCCTTTTCAAAGAAAAGCCTACTTCCAAATTTAGGATTGTTGGTTAGTTTTTCTTCCAGAATATGGTTTAATCTCATACCTTTTGCCACTCTCTTGTCTTCACGTAATTTTTCATTCAAATACATGCTTGTTCACACCATTCATTCCTTTACATATTTATTCATTTAATTTTTTCACTCAGCATCTGTGGAAAGCTTACTATATTCTAGGAACTGGGACTATCCATGAGTGTCTGAATAGAAGGAAGCTGTGTCATTCTAAGTGTAAAGCCTTATGAAGTGTCTTTCCAACTGGAGAGAATATTTCTAGAAACACCCTACTAATCAACTTAGTTTTCTTCCTGTTGGAGTTTGAATTTAAAACTTGGATAAAAACAAATTTGCACCAAATTATTTACTGTATTTACTATTGTTGTTCTCATTTTGGACCTCAGGTACAAAAGGGTCATGCAAGACTGCTCTTTGTTTACTATTTTTCACCTTTATTTCTTTACTTGATTTCCTTCCCGTCCCTCTCTTTGCTGTAGGCACTGACTCTAATATGTTTGATATATACCCTTGAATGTGTGAATATGCATAATATAAAATATGTGCTGTGACTTGTTTTTCATTTATATAAACGGTGTTAGAGACTTTGCCCTTTTAAATATTTTTCACTCAATTCTTTGTTACTGTTTTTTGCTCTTTTTTTTTTTAACATCTTTTAGGGTTTCTGTATGTATATCTAGTTTGTTGCTTCCAGTTTCATTGAATTCTATAGTTGCAACCACCATATTTTGCTTATGATTCTCTCTATTAACACAGACCAAGTTTATTGGTAGTTTCTATTACTATGGGCTTTCCTGGTGGCTCAGATGGTAAAGAATCCACCTGCAATGCAGGAGACCTGGGTTTGATCCCTGCACTGGGAAGATGCCCTGGAGAAGGGAACAGCTACGCGCTCCAGTATCCGGGACTGTATAGTCCACGAGGTCTCAGAGAGCTGGACACGACTGGGTGACTTCCACTTTCTCTTCACTTTCTGTTACATCAAACACTGAGGTGAGCACACTTGTTCATGTAACTTCACAGACCTGTGTGAGAGTTTTTATGGGATTCTTGTGTCATGAGGTATACATTTACTTAACTTTGTTAAGTATGAAAAATTGTTTGCATAAAATCTATTCTTGTTTATATTTCTATCAGCAATATACAGTGGTTCCTGTTTGCCTACATCTCTGCCAATCTGATGGCTGTAGAAAAGCGAAAGTATTAATTGCTTGCTGCTGCTGCTAAGTCACTTCAGTCGTGTCCGACTCTATGTGACCCCATAGACGGCAGCCCACCAGGCTCCCCATCCCTGGGATTCTCCAGGCAAGAATACTGGACTGGGTTGCCATTTCCTTCTCCAATGCACGAAAGTGAAAAGTGAAAGGGAAGTCGCTCAGTGGTGTCTGACTCTTCATGACCCCATGGGCTGCAGCCCACCAGGCTCCTCCATCCATGGGATTTTCCAGGCAGGAGTACTGGAGTGGGGTGCCATCGCCTTGTGCCCAGCTCTTTGGGATCCCATAGACTATAGCTTGCCAGGCTCCTCTGTCTATGGGAGAGTCTCTAGGCAAGAATACTGGAGTGGTTTTCATATCCTTCTCCAGGGGATCTTCTTGACCCAGGGATTGAACCCAGGTCTCCTGAATGGCAGGCAGATTCTTTCCTGTCTAAGCCACCAGGAAAGCCCCTGTGTGGCTATAGGAGGTGATTGGCTGTTCACATTTGTATTTGTCTGATTATTAGTGAGTATACATATCTTTTTCTGCACTTGCATCATGGATGCTGTGATGCTATTTCCCAGGTCCTCCTTCAGGAATGGACTTATTCCTCCCTCTGGGAAATCTCCTGACTGATGGCTCTCAGCTGTCGCCTTCTCTAGGAATTACACTTGAGAGAAGAGAGCTGCCTTGTCCAAGTTCACATGCCTTTTCCAGAAGTAGCCTATATCCAGTAACTGTTTTATTTGAGGGTATAGCTGCGAACATGGGACAATTCAGAAGGACCAGCCAACCTCAGAGTTCTCTGCAGGCTCAGATGAAGCCTTTGCTGAGACTGCATTGCAGTTCATTTTCTCCCTTTGTACAATCCTGCTTCTTTTCTTTCACGTATGTTGATATTGAGAACAGTCTCAAATAGTCTTTCTTCATGCTAACCTCCATCTGGAATCTGTTTTCTTGGCAATACAATCTGCCACAGTTGGTGCCAAGTATGGGGTGGTCTGAGAAAGTACAGGCTAAGAGAGGAAACTAGGAGATGGATCACTCTCCAGTCAACTGGCAACAAGGACCTCACATTGCTAATAAGTAGATCAGGGCTAGTCTGGTTCTGCAAAAGGTAGCAGTGAAATTTTTAACATTTTCATCAGTCACCAACTAAGGTGGTGTACTAATGAAAAGAAATGCACTAGTGGGTGCAATATAATCAACATTTAATAAATACGGGGCAAATGATCATATGAACAATGAAATTGGATGGCTAATGCTAGAGGAAATTGGCGCTAGGAAAAAAATAAAGAAAGGCTGAGACTTATTAATCAACAACTAAAGCTAGGTATGAAAACAAGAAGAACTTTTTGGCTGCTGGAGAGCAGAAAAATGCCAAAATATTACAAAGTATATCTCAACTGTACAAAGCAAAAGGCACATTAATATACATGTTTGCATTTCCATAGAATATCTCTAGAGTGATAATTAAGAAACAGAAAATAGTGTGGTTGCCTCTGGGAAGGACAGCTGGGAACTGAGGATAGAGTGGGAGGAAGACTTTCTTTACATTCTAGATCCCTTTAAACTGTTTGATTAGTTTTTTAATGATATGTACATATTGGTTTTAAAATAAATTAATTGAAACTATTCTAGAACTTGATTTATCTTCTCACATACATTGTAGAATATTATTCCATATTAAGGAGGTTCTGCTGAGTTTAGATTTTGACCTAAAGGCTATATCCTCTCAGTTTATTTTATGGTCTTATGTTCCTTTCTGTCCACTCAGTTATTACTAGCAGGAGAAATGTTTTTCTAGTAAAACTTGGAGAAAAAAAAATAGTATGATTTTAAAGTCTGCAGCAATGGTAACTCCTCCTGTTTAAGACGTGAGGGCCTGGAAGGGTTTCACTGCATTTGAATAACACTGAAGTAAAATCTTTCTTAACAGACATGTTGTGGGGCTGAATTATGATACCCCAATCCATATGTTGAAGTCTGAGCCCCTAAAACATCAGAAAGGGATTATATCCTAAGACAGGGTTTTCAAAGAGGTAATTAAGTTAAAATGTACTCATTAGGGTGGGCCTTAATCCAACCTGACTGGTGTCCTTATAAGAAGAGGAAATTAGACATACAGGTACAGAAGGGAGATCAGCTGAGGACACAGCGATAAGACGGCACTGCAAGCCAAGGAGAGGCTTCAGAGGAAACCCAGCCTGCCCGTCCTGACCGTGGGCTTCCCATCTCCAGAACTGTGACAAAATAAATTTCTGACGTTCAAGCTGCCAAGCCTATGGTACTTTGTTATGACAGCCGTAGCAAACTGTTACATGATAATAATTCAAAGTAATTATGTAATGTAAGACCCTGATGCTGGGAAAGATAGAAGGCAGGAGGAGAAGGGGATGACAGAGGATAAGATGGCTGGATGGCATCACCGACTCAATGGACATGAGTTTGAGCAAACTCCGGGAGTTGGTGATGGACAGGGAGGCCTGGCGTGCTCCATGGACAGGGAGTCCATGGAGTTGCAAAGAGTCAGACATGACTGAGTGACTGAAAAACAACGATCTATGTAATGGAAAAAGAGCAATGACATAAAATATTTACTAGATGAAATTTTCTAAGGTGCTGGGTTTGGACTCTTTCAAATGGACTGACCTTAACCAGTCCTTGTGATCTTTTTCAGAGGATAAGAGGAGAAATTCCAATAATTAGCATTTTGAATTCAAGTGAAATGAAAGCAGACAGAAGGTCAAAGTTGGTGAAACCAGTAGAAATGAGTGTTGTATGGATGTATGGGTTTCCCAGGTGGCACTAGTGGTAAAGAACCCGCCTGCCAGTGACATAAGAGACATAGGTTTGATCCCTGGGTTGGGAAGCTGCTGGAGGAATGCATGGCAATGCACCTCGGTATTCTTGCCTGGAAAATCCCATGGACACAGGAGCCTGGTGGGCTGTGGTCCACAGCATTGCAAAGAGTCAGACATGACTGAAGCAACTTAGCATGCACACAGTGTGGCTTTATTCTCTAAATCTAGGACTACTGGAAACAGGGGAATCTTTTTAATCTTGCAAGTGATGCTTTAAGACAAGTAACAGAAGAGCTAGTTTACACATTAGGTAGATGAATGAGCACAGGTGTATACATTTTTATCTTGTAAGCTGTTATAGAAAACACTTTAAAATAAGCTATTTATACTCATTCCTAAAAACAGGATTAAGAACTATCTGTGGACTAAAGAAAAAAGAGGCACTCCAAAAAGATGGCAGTTGATGGGCAGCTCTTACTTTCTGGCCCGGTCAGATATTGCTGCTAAAGTCCTGGGGTTGATGTCACTGCTCAAGGTTACTCTGTCAGGTTACTTCTGCGGAAAGTTTACTTTGTCAGGAACTATCACAACCCAGAATACATAGTGGAGACTTCTTTCCCGTACAAGTACACGCAGCAGAACTTTGATGCCACCTCTTCCTTTTGGCTGCATCAGCCGAGTAGAGTTTCATGCACGTCTGGACACACACCGAACAGTCTAACCTTAGGTTCATGTCTTCTCTGCTTTGCATCCCAGGCCTGTCCCTAAAACCAAGGGAACTTCTTTGGTCCAGAGGCTAGCACAGTCCAAAAGTAGGAGGGAATGAACATTCTCAGGGGTAGCACTCAACTAATGGGGATGGAAATCCTTTTGCAGACAGTTCTGAGAGTGCTGGACATGCTCCTCAGAGGTCCTGTGTGAAGTGAGCAGTCTCTGATTGCTCCCTTATTTTTGGCTTTTCCTGCTTACCTAGATCAGCCTCATCATTCCTTGAACTATGCTTCTTAAGATTCCTTTTAAATAAGCTACTTGTACCATTTTCTCAGGCTCTCTTTTGAGGAAACCAAAAACTAAGACAGTGGCTAACCAAGAATTACCCAAAATCTGAGGAGGGACAACACAGTGGAAGAGAAACACTTACTAATACCACAAACAGGAACATTTTAGACCCAAAGAATGTGAATATAAACAATGCAAAAATGGCTTTAAGAATATTTAATTTCACCAGAGAGATAAGGGAGCTTTTTGCAAACATGATATATGAACAGGAGATTATTAAACTACAAGAGGTACTTAGGAAACAAGATCTGGCAGTTACAACTTCTTGAAAATGAAAAACGTGATTGTTGAAATAAAAAATTCATTAAGTGGGTTGAGGAGAATCCTGGATACACCAATGATGAATCAGTGAGTATAAGTAAGGGGAGGTATTCGCTATGAACGTAGCCCAATGACATTAAAATTTGGAAGATATAAAATTTCAGGGCTATGGAGGGGAGAGCTGGAGGTTTGACCATTCATTGGGTAGGACTTGCAGGAGAACTAGAATTGGGATTGTAAAGGAAAGTCAATACAGGAAGAAATAGTTCTAAGTAGGATTTCCATAATTGAAGAAAGACTTCAAATGGAGAGTCTATCAAGTGCCATGCAGAATAAAATAATAAGAAAATACATGCATGTATGAATGAATATATCAGGGACATAATTTTGAGCAGTTTGGTTTGATTCATTATAGTATTATTTATGTTCTTATGGTTGGGTAGTTTCGGATGATACAGACTTTGTTTTTATTTTTGAGAAAAGACTCTGTAGATAGCAGTAGAGGCAAACTGAGCTGCATGTGTAAGTAATCACCAGGTTAAATGAAGTTTTAGGGGGAACCTGATTAATTCTGGCCAGGAGAAGTCCCTATCTTATCCTCTTTATTAAAGAATTAGACAATAAACATATATGTGTATTAAGGATCTGATCCTCTAAATGGATGAAAAGCAATTTTCAGAAGGATCACTGCTGGTCATCTTACTGAGTTGGACCTTGCCAAGATTCATAAAGCCAGCTGTATGGAGCAGACTGGCCATTGGAACCCATGCTGCTGGTAATATCATTTGCTCCCTATGTCAATCTGATATCCCCCCCTTCAGTTTGTGAAATGGAGTATGGTGGTCTATATCACTGACACACAATGACTTGTCTTCGCGTGCCAATTATTGACATGGTGGCTGTGCTGACATGATACCAAAACTGTTGTCCACTCCAGTTACAAAGAGAAAGTAAACACATAGTTTAGGTGATGTAGACAAAACATTTGTGCACGTTGAATTTTTCACCCTTCGATGGGTTGATGTGATACTGTGCAGACACATCTTGTATTTGGCATTGAGGTGCTGCTGTTTCCATGGTGCTGCTTGGTGGGCTGCTTTCTCTTTGTGTAGACTGATCTATTCACTGTACTGGTCTTTTGACACCTGGCAGCTTCGTCTTTCTCATAGCTAAGTACTGAAGAAGAGCAAATCCATATTTCCCCATAGTCTTAAACCCCTCTTGCCATGTTTAGCAGCTCCTGCCTGAATCTGGAGGAAAGCATTCCATGAACTTTGTAGAGCGGAGAGACCAGAGGTAGTACACACGTTTCATCATATCTTAAGGGAAGCAGCAGTTTGTCAGTGATGTTTGATGGCTTTCTTTATCTTAACACAAAGATCTCTGGGGCACACTATGGTCTCTCAACATGTCCCTATTTAACTACGCTTCTTACTTTTAGCTGGTTGGGCTCAGCTAACCAAATGGTGGCAGAGATGTGTATAGGCGATCTTAAATCATTCTGATTTTCCCAAGTCCCTCTGCAGTTTTCGGATGGAACATATGGCAATGTTATGTCTATTTGAAAAAGCCTTTGCATCATATGTTTATACAACTGCTCACTATCCCAAGACAAAAATTCTTTTCCTGTTATTGCCCATTTGCTGACTAAAGAAATTATCCTCTTTATGTATTCTGGTACTTTACCTTGATATCTTACATGTTTAATTATGTAGCCCTCAGTCCATAATCTGTATCTTCATCATCTAAGGCCATTTTGCTTCTGTGAATCCAAAGCTTAATGATAGGTTGGGAGATAATGCAGACATATTTTAAAAAGTCTTCTACTATTACTCTAAGTTTGTTTGTTTGTTTGTTTGTTTTAAATCAGACTCACAAGTAACAGGGTTAATAAGGAAAGACCAGTAGATTCTCAGATGTTTCTTATATATTCCTAATTATGTTGTGTTCCTAAAAACAATACCTTAAACCTGAACACCAAATAATCCAACTTTGACATCATAGATTATATATAATATGATGGGAATATTTCTACTTACCCTACAAGTGTAGTCACCCCAAGTTGCAGAGTGGAGCGTTGTGATCATTTGACTCATCTCGGCATCAGTCTCCACAGAAAAGAAGGCAATAAGAGCCTGGAAAATGCAACTGAACCTAATCTGTAGACAATAAAATAGACTATAGAACAATAGTGAGGATCAACACTCACGGAGATTTCAGAATCTAATGTGTGTTAGAGAATAGCTTACGAAATCTGTTGGAGGGTTTCGTAAAAGTGAAATTTACAACTTCCCCTCCCCCCTCTCCCCCCACTCTAATTTAAAGCCTTTTAACCATTTCTAGGAATAAATTCTCTTCTTGGAGCTCCTTTGTTCTGTTTGCCTTTTATCATGTCACGGCTGAGCAAGTGATTCTAACCTGAAATTATTTCCTGTTCCTATGATATGAACTTATCTCTGTGATACTAATGGAACCAACCATCAATTTTGGCCCATGAGTTTCATGAGCGCTTATTAGGAGTGTTGAGATGGGGGCAATACAACCTTTAAATATTTTAAGTTTTAAATCAACAATTACACGACCATTCAGCACTTTGCAAATGTTTTGCTGAGATCTCAAGTCAAAGTGTATTTGCAATGCGAAGGTTAAACTGGTTGACCTGGGAACTTCTTGGAAAAAGTTCTATTACATTAGCTAATGCAGTACAAAGTCTAACGTGAATTGGGCATCACGTTTTGCATGTAAACCAAAGGTATCGAATTTGTGGCTTTTGCTAGCTTTACAGAAAAGGTTTTTTAAAAATACTTTTCTTGATAGTGCAAAACTAGCAAAAGCCACAAATGGAATGGGTTTGCTTCTCATGGAAAACCTTTTGCATCCTGGAGCTCTGGTAAGCCCCTACAGTACTTTGCGGTTTGCATCTCCAATATCAGAACAGGTCTGTTATCATCTTAGCTCCTTGGGAAGCTGTGCGAGTTCCATGTAGACCACCAGAGTGGTCTATGGGATATTGCCCATCTCACCAGCAAGCTAATGGTTCTCCATCTGTTTCCAGCCTCATAACAGTAGGACCAAGAATCATTCTCAGGAAAGTAATTTGTTGGCCCCAGATAAGTAGATGGTGAGGATATCAGACATCAGTGTGTCTAAAGATGGACTGTATGGTAAAATAAAATGGATCGTTTAAGCTGAGAGAAAAGAAAGTGGCAGCTATTAGAGGACATGGTCATAATACTTGAAAATCCACGCAACATCTACTATACTTGGACAAAAAGTGAATAAACTATATAAAAATATTGACAACTTATCTTTTAGATTACCTACCTACTTTATATCTTCTTATATGTCTATCTATCTGGAAAATAAATCAAAGGGCTCTAGATTATCTATGCTCTTATCTAAAGAGGAGACCTAGAGACAAGGGGAAAAAAGCCCTAAATTTTCTTCTATTCCGTGCTGTCTAAAGCCAAGATCTCAAATCTTGGGAGTTTTGTTTGATTATATTGCATTGACCTGACTACTGGTATTCACTTTTTGTCTCTTTCCTCCACTATATCATGCCCCCAGTCTAAGGAGCCTATCTTTCTACTCTTTGCTGGTAGTGACCATTTCAATGTTTGTTTGGAGAGTTTATGATGAATTGGGAATAAAGAGAGAAAGAAAACACAGGAGAGTTAGTTAGTTTTGCCCTTTTCTTTAACTTGTATGTTAATGAGAGATAAGATAGAGGACTGAAACTCTTAGTTAAAAACTAGTCTGTAAATTATCTGTGGATTTACTGATTTCTGTATCTTTACACACATGATTGAAAACTGGCCATGTGCACAGCATACAGGTGTCTGTTGCATTCTAGCCTGTGTTTATTAAGACATTAATCAAAGAATGACTAACTCAAATGGTGCAAAATTATACCTGTGTAAGTGGTAACAAGGTGATGTCATGCTTAGAGAGCATGTGATAAGCAGCCATCAGATAAGACAACCCTAACGAAGTGATTACTGGGCTGGAAACTGCAGAGAGAGCAGAAGCTAACTGGATAAAGCTAAGAATAGAAGAATGTTCTGGTCAGAAGAAATAGCATGTGCTCTGGCCTTACAGTATGCTGGCGCTTCATGCACTTGAGGCAAATGAAGATATAACCAGTACTTTCAGAAGTATTTATGCTCCTGGAAAAACATCATATTGATGCACGTTTTTTTCCCCTTATATCTTTTGGCCAACTTAATATTCATGGGAAAAAACAGGAATAGAAAGAAGTTCAAAATTTTTGTTTGGTCCACATGTCTGGTAGTACCATCACATTAGAACAAAGTTCTAGCCTGGAAAATTCAGAATTCTTGGCATAGGCGTCCCTTCCCAATGTGTATAGGCGATCTTAAATCATTCTGATTTTCCCAAGTCCCTCTGCAGTTTTCGGATGGAACATATGGCAATGTTATGTCTATTTGAAAAAGCCTTTGCATCATATGTTTATACAACTGCTCACTATCCCAAGACAAAAATTCTTTTCCTGTTATTGCCCATTTGCTGACTAAAGAAATTATCCTCTTTATGTATTCTGGTACTTTACCTTGATATCTTACATGTTTAATTATGTAGCCCTCAGTCCATAATCTGTATCTTCATCATCTAAGGCCATTTTGCTTCTGTGAATCCAAAGCTTAATGATAGGTTGGGAGATAATGCAGACATATTTTAAAAAGTCTTCTACTATTACTCTAAGTTTGTTTGTTTGTTTGTTTGTTTTAAATCAGACTCACAAGTAACAGGGTTAATAAGGAAAGACCAGTAGATTCTCAGATGTTTCTTATATATTCCTAATTATGTTGTGTTCCTAAAAACAATACCTTAAACCTGAACACCAAATAATCCAACTTTGACATCATAGATTATATATAATATGATGGGAATATTTCTACTTACCCTACAAGTGTAGTCACCCCAAGTTGCAGAGTGGAGCGTTGTGATCATTTGACTCATCTCGGCATCAGTCTCCACAGAAAAGAAGGCAATAAGAGCCTGGAAAATGCAACTGAACCTAATCTGTAGACAATAAAATAGACTATAGAACAATAGTGAGGATCAACACTCACGGAGATTTCAGAATCTAATGTGTGTTAGAGAATAGCTTACGAAATCTGTTGGAGGGTTTCGTAAAAGTGAAATTTACAACTTCCCCTCCCCCCTCTCCCCCCACTCTAATTTAAAGCCTTTTAACCATTTCTAGGAATAAATTCTCTTCTTGGAGCTCCTTTGTTCTGTTTGCCTTTTATCATGTCACGGCTGAGCAAGTGATTCTAACCTGAAATTATTTCCTGTTCCTATGATATGAACTTACCTCTGTGATACTAATGGAACCAACCATCAATTTTGGCCCATGAGTTTCATGAGCGCTTATTAGGAGTGTTGAGATGGGGGCAATACAACCTTTAAATATTTTAAGTTTTAAATCAACAATTACACGACCATTCAGCACTTTGCAAATGTTTTGCTGAGATCTCAAGTCAAAGTGTATTTGCAATGCGAAGGTTAAACTGGTTGACCTGGGAACTTCTTGGAAAAAGTTCTATTACATTAGCTAATGCAGTACAAAGTCTAACGTGAATTGGGCATCACGTTTTGCATGTAAACCAAAGGTATCGAATTTGTGGCTTTTGCTAGCTTTACAGAAAAGGTTTTTTAAAAATACTTTTCTTGAAGTGCAAAACTAGCAAAAGCCACAAATGGAATGGGTTTGCTTCTCATGGAAAACCTTTTGCATCCTGGAGCTCTGGTAAGCCCCTACAGTACTTTGCGGTTTGCATCTCCAATATCAGAACAGGTCTGTTATCATCTTAGCTCCTTGGGAAGCTGTGCGAGTTCCATGTAGACCACCAGAGTGGTCTATGGGATATTGCCCATCTCACCAGCAAGCTAATGGTTCTCCATCTGTTTCCAGCCTCATAACAGTAGGACCAAGAATCATTCTCAGGAAAGTAATTTGTTGGCCCCAGATAAGTAGATGGTGAGGATATCAGACATCAGTGTGTCTAAAGATGGACTGTATGGTAAAATAAAATGGATCGTTTAAGCTGAGAGAAAAGAAAGTGGCAGCTATTAGAGGACATGGTCATAATACTTGAAAATCCACGCAACATCTACTATACTTGGACAAAAAGTGAATAAACTATATAAAAATATTGACAACTTATCTTTTAGATTACCTACCTACTTTATATCTTCTTATATGTCTATCTATCTGGAAAATAAATCAAAGGGCTCTAGATTATCTATGCTCTTATCTAAAGAGGAGACCTAGAGACAAGGGGAAAAAAGCCCTAAATTTTCTTCTATTCCGTGCTGTCTAAAGCCAAGATCTCAAATCTTGGGAGTTTTGTTTGATTATATTGCATTGACCTGACTACTGGTATTCACTTTTTGTCTCTTTCCTCCACTATATCATGCCCCCAGTCTAAGGAGCCTATCTTTCTACTCTTTGCTGGTAGTGACCATTTCAATGTTTGTTTGGAGAGTTTATGATGAATTGGGAATAAAGAGAGAAAGAAAACACAGGAGAGTTAGTTAGTTTTGCCCTTTTCTTTAACTTGTATGTTAATGAGAGATAAGATAGAGGACTGAAACTCTTAGTTAAAAACTAGTCTGTAAATTATCTGTGGATTTACTGATTTCTGTATCTTTACACACATGATTGAAAACTGGCCATGTGCACAGCATACAGGTTCTGTTGCATTCTAGCCTGTGTTTATTAAGACATTAATCAAAGAATGACTAACTCAAATGGTGCAAAATTATACCTGTGTAAGTGGTAACAAGGTGATGTCATGCTTAGAGAGCATGTGATAAGCAGCCATCAGATAAGACAACCCTAACGAAGTGATTACTGGGCTGGAAACTGCAGAGAGAGCAGAAGCTAACTGGATAAAGCTAAGAATAGAAGAATGTTCTGGTCAGAAGAAATAGCATGTGCTCTGGCCTTACAGTATGCTGGCGCTTCATGCACTTGAGGCAAATGAAGATATAACCAGTACTTTCAGAAGTATTTATGCTCCTGGAAAAACATCATATTGATGCACGTTTTTTTCCCCTTATATCTTTTGGCCAACTTAATATTCATGGGAAAAAACAGGAATAGAAAGAAGTTCAAAATTTTTGTTTGGTCCACATGTCTGGTAGTACCATCACATTAGAACAAAGTTCTAGCCTGGAAAATTCAGAATTCTTGGCATAGGCGTCCCTTCCCATTCACTCTCATTGGGAACAGTCACAAAGAAAATCAAAGACAAACACCAAAATCTCAGTCAGTATACAATTGTTTAGTCGCCAAGTTGCGTCTGACTCTTGCAATTCCATGGACTGTAGCTGGCCAGGCTCTTCTTTCCATGGAATTCTCCAGGCAAGAATACTGAAGCGAGTAGTCAGTTCCTTCTCTAGGGGATCTTCCTGACCCAGGGATTGAACCTGGGTCTTCTGTTCTGTTGGCAGATTCTCTACCGTCTGAGCCACCTGGGGAGCCAGTCAGTATACAATAGTCTGGTTAGAAAGTGTAGTCAGTTTTATTTGCAAATGGAAATGATGTTTCCCAACCAGTTTTCAGAACTGATTTCAGACCCTATCACTTCAAAACTTGGGGAAATTTCCATCAGTTGCAGCTCTGGAAGAAGGAATCCTATGGCTGCTTCCTTGGAGCTGAGAGCTAGATCCAGTTTTCACTCTTGACCTTATAGCTACAAAAAAAAAAAAAAAGGCACGGGGTGGTGCAGGACCCTGTAAGAAAGCTGATGCTCCATCCCGAGAAATAGAGGAGGCTGGGCAGCGGAACTGTCAGCACTGGGCTGCAGAGTGTCAAGTCTTGCTGTGCAGCAAAGGAGCCTGTGCCACGGATGCTCTCGATTAGAACTTTGGTAGCTTCTTCCTAGAGAATCTCACCGGCGCATTTCCTGAAAGTTTTCCAAATCAGACCCACCCTTTTGTCACTACTAGCCAAAGCTGCTTTTATGGTGGAAGCTTTAATGGCAGGATTATTGCTTAGCATCTGTCACAACCAACACAGAGGATCTCTGAGAGCCACTGATCATTTGTATCAAAGTAATGAGGTTGTCCTTTTTCTGAACGTGTTGCCCGAATTGTATGCTGACTAGGGGGAAAACGGCTGACTGTGGCTACAAGTCAAGCTTTAGTCTCCCTACTCCCCTCTGGAGCTTGTATAATTGATTATTCTTCCTGCCAGCATAAGTTTTTGAGCACAAAATTCATTTTAATAGCAGTTTTTGCTTATTAAACAAACCACTGGTTTTTTTTTTTTAATTCTTATTTACTTCCACAGCCAGAATCACAGAAGCACAAAACAAATCAACCTAATTTTGCTGTGAACTTTGCTTTTGACATCTTTCTATTTTTCAAAGAGAATAAATGTGCTGTTATTTGACTGCTCTCTTTCAGACTGAAGAAGCAGAGTGCTATTTTTGAAGCTCCTTAAATCAGAAGCTATGGCTTTTTACAAAAGCAGCCCCACAGGACATCAAGACTGTGTTTGGAAACATATGTGATAAAAAAAAAAAAAAGAAACAAACCGTAAAAATGAACTGGGATCACCTTGTAATTGGACAGAGAGGGCTTCCTGCTGCTCACCATGTTTTTTTTTTTTTTTTTAAAAAAAAAAAAAAAAGGCACGGGGTGGTGCAGGACCCTGTAAGAAAGCTGATGCTCCATCCCGAGAAATAGAGGAGGCTGGGCAGCGGAACTGTCAGCACTGGGCTGCAGAGTGTCAAGTCTTGCTGTGCAGCAAAGGAGCCTGTGCCACGGATGCTCTCGATTAGAACTTTGGTAGCTTCTTCCTAGAGAATCTCACCGGCGCATTTCCTGAAAGTTTTCCAAATCAGACCCACCCTTTTGTCACTACTAGCCAAAGCTGCTTTTATGGTGGAAGCTTTAATGGCAGGATTATTGCTTAGCATCTGTCACAACCAACACAGAGGATCTCTGAGAGCCACTGATCATTTGTATCAAAGTAATGAGGTTGTCCTTTTTCTGAACGTGTTGCCCGAATTGTATGCTGACTAGGGGGAAAACGGCTGACTGTGGCTACAAGTCAAGCTTTAGTCTCCCTACTCCCCTCTGGAGCTTGTATAATTGATTATTCTTCCTGCCAGCATAAGTTTTTGAGCACAAAATTCATTTTAATAGCAGTTTTTGCTTATTAAACAAACCACTGGTTTTTTTTTTTTAATTCTTATTTACTTCCACAGCCAGAATCACAGAAGCACAAAACAAATCAACCTAATTTTGCTGTGAACTTTGCTTTTGACATCTTTCTATTTTTCAAAGAGAATAAATGTGCTGTTATTTGACTGCTCTCTTTCAGACTGAAGAAGCAGAGTGCTATTTTTGAAGCTCCTTAAATCAGAAGCTATGGCTTTTTACAAAAGCAGCCCCACAGGACATCAAGACTGTGTTTGGAAACATATGTGATAAAAAAAAAAAAAAGAAACAAACCGTAAAAATGAACTGGGATCACCTTGTAATTGGACAGAGAGGGCTTCCTGCTGCTCACCATGTTTTTTTTTTTTTTTTTAAAGCCATTGCTTCTGCATTTTTCACCTTTTGCTGGAAGAAACTGTACACAAAGTCTCCAATTGCTAAGCAAATCACAGCCGAGAGTCAGACCCCCTGTTTGGAAGAGACCTTTCTCCCCTCAATATTCTCTTTTATTGATGTTATGGAAAGAAATTAGAGATACACAAAGAATCAACGGTGGTTCTAGTGAAAACGCAAGTCTTATACAAAAGAACCCTGAGCGAGGTCTTACCATTAGCCAACATCCACACGGGGATGACATTAGACAGCTCAATAAAGTTTAATTGTTTCACTGCTGTGCTTCCAGGCAGACACCTCGCATGCCAGTGGAGGATAAGTGCCTTGTAAATAGAGTGCATTATTATTATTTTACTTAATATCACCAAATAGCTGTTATCTTCCCCAGCCAGCGTAGGAGCAGGAAAGACTGGGGTGTGGAGTGTCTGGGGAATGATGGGTCCCCCATCTCATCCCAGAATCTACTGAGACTCTTAAGGTGATAACTTCAATAAATGTTCCTCCTCTTCAGTTTCTCCTCTCTGGAGCAAGGTCAAAAAATAATTGCTACACCCACCTTTCAGAACTCAGCACAGCAGGAGTCATTGAATATGCATATGGTTATTAACCACAAATGGTATTTATTGGCTGCCCACTATTTTAATGGTTCTGATTTAGGAACAATAGAAAGATTTTTTTTTAATATAAAGAAAGCATGATTAATTTTTTAAGGTGTTTGCCAATCTTTGAGTTGTATTTTCAAGAACAATTTTGACTGAAGTTCAATTTTGCAAGTATGCAGGCAGAGAAAATTATTAACATGAAAATCTGTGAGAGTCTTAGAACAGGACTCTTCAGGGGTGAATATTATGTGAGAAGGCTCAGATAGAGAGATAATATCTGATTATGTGGTGGTCTCTCCAGTTATAACTTCTTGTCAGACACACATAATAGCTAAAAGGTAAAGACGTTAGTTGAAACCTTTCTCCTTAAAAATATTTCTGTTTGAAAAATTTGTGTATAAAGGCATGCATGAGGTTTAGCAATCGGTATGAGAAAACTAAACAGGCACGGGAGTATGATAAAATACTGAAATTTATATATGGGCAATATTTTCCCTCTTCTAAAATGACTACACTCACAAAGCTTTATTCTTATGAGAGGAATAGTTTTCGCCCATGTATAAGCCTAAAGAATACATTTTAAATTAGTTGTACCAAATATACTTTACAATGAGTGAGGAATAAGATGCAAAATTATGGAACAGAAAGATTTTTTTTAGTAGATTTTGAAATTTACTGTATTTTCCCTACACTTAAAAAAAACCTGCTTGTGATGCTTGTGAATTACTGTTTTCATCCATATGTTTATGGCATGTAAACTCCCCTGTATGGATGGATAGACAGGAACGTTATTCTTGGAATTTGTAGACAACATGGGTACGATTTTTCACTTCACCTATTCTCAGGGAATTCTGCAAAGCCATAAATTCAATGTTAGCTGGCTAGAGTGTTTCTAGAGAAAAAAAAAAGCCAACTTCAACATAGTGAACTGCTTGATTCCAAAGAAATCTTAGTGGCATGTTAGAAAGTAAATACATTTATCTGCGTACTGAAGGCATACCTGTTTGCTGATGGGGAAACACAATCAACTAGACTTGTATTCAGTCTCTGCATCACTGTTGATGCCTTATCACCAATTACATTGGTTTTTGTTATTCATAAATGTGTAGTGGACATGGTAAGGCTATAGAATACAACGAAAATGAGTATCTTGGACACAAAGAAACAGAGATGTTTGGGGAGAAAAAACAATGACCTTGATGAAAAATGAGGCTGAAAACCCTCTTCTACATGCTTGCAGAAGGAGCTTTTCAAAAACGCTCCTGTTTTCAGGTCCAATTCAACTACCTTTGCCTGTGTTCGACAGCTATCTGTTATAGAACACGTTTCTTCCCTTTTTTTCTCCTAACTCCATGTTTGATTGGGTTTCCCAGGTGACGGTAGTGGTAAAGAACCCACTTGCCATTGCAGGAGATATAAGAGACACAGGTTCAATGCCTGGGTCAAGAAGATCCCCTGGAGGAGGTCATGGCAACCCACTGCAGTATTCTTGCCTGGAGAATCCCTTGGAAAGAGAGGCCTGGTGGGTTACCATCCGTAGGGTCACAAAGAGTCAGACACGACTGAAGCGACTTAGCATGCACATGTTTGATTAGTTCTGAGTTCTGCTCCTGTAAGGTAGACCCACCATCTTGGATATCCTTAGGAGATCTTTTATTCTTCCTTCTTATATATGCAGATTGTCTTGGAGACAATTTTGAAGCAAGTGATTTTTGGCCCCGGGACTCTTTACAATGCCCTGTGTTTGCTCTTCTGATAATTAGATGGATGTCTTTTCAGTATCTATATGCTCTACTCTCTTTTGTTTGCTATAAATACAAAACTGAAAGAAACCCAGGGGATCCAGCTGAGCTCACAGTTCAGCAGAAGGCATCGTCACACAGAACATTGTTGTTACACCATGTGCTATCACCAGAGTGCCTTGGGGACATGAAGGACAGGGTAGCTGCATGGCTGGGAAGGTCGAGAAGGCTTCACAGAAGAGACAGCACTTGAGTTGGGTTTCTACTAGAGATTCAAGATCTGGTTTGTTGACTAATGCCATTTGTTGACTCATTCCCCTTTCTTTCTAGGGTTCTCACTGTTAGGGTTTGCATACAAAAAGTGAGCCAAGTGGTACAAAATTTCCTCTTAATTAAAAAATGTGTAATAAGTGAAGGGGGGGAAATAAAAGAGAGGCGTTTCTGTTTTGAGGGACATCAGAAATGTCTCTTTTGAGGCAAATAACTCCATTCACTAAAAGAGAAAACAAAGAGGCCCAGTGGAGATGAGGCTCACCATAGTCATGTCAGCTGCCACTGCCCCTTCTGGTTTTGAGAAAGTCAGGAATGCTGAGGGTTGGTGCAGTACCATCTGAAAGGTGTCTGCCAGAGTGATGTGGGCATTTTCCTCCTCTCTGGGAGGATACAGGAAAGCAGCAGAAGAGGATTCTCTTCTATATGCATAAAAGATGGATAGGCGTTGTCAGGAGAAGTAGAAGGGAAGGAATAATCTGTGCAATGACATGAGTGTGTGAAAAATATAGAATATTTGGGGCAAGAGCCATCTTTGGTATGTGAGCAGAATGTGAGCAGAGTGGAAGGGAATGCAGACTTGAATATTGTGCCAGGCAGTGCCTTCATTCTGTTGGCAAAGTGGAGCCATTATAACAAGGAAGGGGCATCTCTGTATGTATCAGAGGTGGAGGGGAAATCATAAGCAGCCCATGGATAGAGACACTGGCCATGTCAAGAGAACTGAGGAGGTCCCCAGTGATGGTGGAGGGTCTCCACATAGTCCAGAAAGCATCCCATCAATGCCAGGTTAACAAACCTAGACAGCATGATAAAAAGCAGAGACATCACTTTGCTGACGAAGGTCCATATAGTCAAAGCTAGGCTTTTCCAGTAGTTATATACAGCTGTGAGAGTTGGACCTTAAAGAAAGTTGGGTACCAAAGAACTGATGCTTTTGATCTGTGGTGCTGGAGGAGACTCTTGAGGGTCCTTTGGACAGCAAGCAGATCAAACCAGTCAATCTTAAAGGAAATTAATCCTGAATATTCATTGGAAGGACTGATGCTGAAGCTAAAGCTCCAACGCTTTGGCCACCTGACGCAAAGAACCGACTCATTGGAAAAGACTCTGATGCAGGAAAAATTGAGGGCAGGAGGAGAAGGGGGCGACAGGGGATGAGATAGTTGGATGGCATCACCGACTCAATGGGCATGAGTTTGAGCAAACTCTAGGAGATAGTGAAGGATGGGGGAGCCTGACGTGCTGCAGTTCATGGGGTTGCAAAAAGTTGGACACAACTTAGCCATTGAACAACAATGCCAGAATCCAGGAGTAAGACAGTTACCTCTCTTCTTACCTCCCTTCTTACCTCCCTCACCTGTCTTCTGTGCACTGCTCCATTTCTGTGGAGTCAGAGGCAGCATCATGAAAGGGGAATCTGGTAAAGCAAGCTGGGAAAATGGGGACAGGGTGAAATCCTCCAGGCCCCCTCTCCCAATTCAGATTCCTTGACCTGTATCAGACCTGAGCTGGAGGAGGGGGTGATGTCATAAACTGAGTTAGAGTTTAGAGTTTGAAAATTAGGCTGAATGGAGTATTTTATTATTTGAAAATTGAGATGATTTGATAATATCTGAAAGTGACAGAGAAAGCTTATGATTACACAAGATTTCAGCAAGTCAAAGTGAACAAGGATTGGTTGAATGTATTTGCAGGGTGATGCAAGGAGAGGATAAAAATAAGGTTTCTTTATAGCTTAGTAAGTCAAGTTATTTTAGTCACCCAGTGATAGTCATTCAAGTCACAGAAAATCTAGGTAACCAGTAATAAATATGGATCTGGAAGAGATTGGGGAAGGAGCCATCCAGTTTGGAGTTCATTCACATTTTCTTACTCTGTTTAGACTCAGTTCAACCTGTAATACTTTCTAGGTGGTATTGCAATACACAATTCATTTTAAAATAATCCCAGAGTAATACACACACACACACACAAGTAATGTCAGCAAGACTGTCAAGTAGGAATCCTAGCCCTTATCCCCTAGAGAAGCACCAATTTAAAAGCTATATATGGGCCAAAATATAGTTGTGAAATTTCTAGAATCCAGTTAAGAGTTTGCAGTACCCCCAGGTGAGTATGAAGCTGAGAACAGTTACATGGAAACAGTAAAAAGAGAAATTTCGTTTTACCGACGTCAACCTCTTCGGCGAGCCAGCACAGCACAGCGCCAGAAAAGAACATACCATCCCGTGACTCCCTCCTCAGGGGGAAGAAGAAGAACGGAACGTACATTCAGCGTTCTGGCTTTTCAGAGAGTTGCCTGACTGACTGATAGCTGTCTTGTCTGACTTGAGGTGCTGACACAGAGTTGGCATCCTTCGAATGGCTGAGAACATTGGCTACTGAGAACGAGAGAGAGTGGGTGGCTTACTACTGTAGAACCAGATAACTTGCAGTGCCACAGATAGACACCAGAGGGCGCAAGAGATAAAGAGCTCATGAATAAGCAATTGGCAAGACTCTAATTGAGAAATTATAGGTAAAAGCCCAGAGACGATGCACCCCGCCCCCCAGAAGTTTTACAGGCTCCAAGGATCTCTAGTTAGGCTGATTGGTGAGAGTCTTCCCCTGTAGGAAGCTAGTCCATAAAGACTGGAAAAATTGGTTGTTTTTTTTCCAAATGCACAGATGCCAATGCAGAGTTTTGAGACACAAGAAATGGGAAACATGACCCCCTAAAAGAATAAACTACATCTCTAGAAACTGAGCCTAAAGAAATGGACATATATAGATTGCTTGACAAAGATTTAAACATGAAAATGCTCTATGAGCTCAAGAAAATGATGCATAAACAAAATGAGATTATTAGGATTATTAGCAAACATATTGTACAGAAAAGAACAAAACAAGTTTTGGGAGCTTAAGAATATAATAAGTCAAGTGAAAAATTCACTAGAGGGATTCAACAGCAGACTTGATCAAGCCGAAGAAAGTGTCAGCAAACTCAAAGACACACCATTTGAAATTATCCAGTCAGAGAAACAAAAAGAAAAAAAAAATGAAGAAAGCCTAATGGACTTATGGGACACCATCAGAAGGAATAATATACATATTATAGGAGTCCTAGAAAGAGAAGAAAGAGATAAAGAGACAGAAAACATGTTTAAAGATACTGTATAATGGCTGAAAATTACCAAAATCTGAGGAAAGAGTGAACATTCATATTTAAGAAACATAATGGTCTACAACTAAGATATACTCAAAGAAATCTGCAGTGAGACATGCTATAAATTGTAGAAAGTGAAAGATAAAAAGAATTTTGTAATCAGTAAGACCACTAAAACTGTTGGTCACATACAAGGCTATCAACATTAGACTACTGGTGGATTTCTCAGCAGATTTGCAAGCCAGAAGGGAGTGTGATGATATATTCCAAGCAGTGGAAGAAAAAAGCCCTATAAACCAAGAATTGTATGTCTGGCAAAACTATCCTTGAAAAATGAAGGATAAAAATTTCAAACAAAAGCTGAGGGAGTTCATCACCAGTAGATTTACCTTACAAGAAATGATAAAGAAAATCCTTTAAGTTGAAGTGAAAGGGCACTAAACAGCAACACAAAAACATCTGAAAGTTGCTGGCAGGTAAAGGTAAATATACAGACAAATACAAAATATTGTAACACTGTCTTGGCATTGTATTAACTACTTTTAATTCTTGTAAAGAACGTAAAAGACAATATGTGAAAAATGGCTATAACTATAAAAATGTTAATGGATGTCAACATAAAAAGAAGTAATTTGTGAAATCAATACATGAAGTGTGTGTCTCGAGAAGTAAAAGTGTAGGGTACTTGTATTCATTTGAAGTCAATTTGTCATCATCTTAAAATAGATCGTTATTACCATGTTTCATGTTGTCCCAGTGGTAGCCACAGAGAATACCCATAGAAGATATACAGAAGAAAATGAAAAAGGAATCAAAGCATGTAACTACAAAAAAAAAAAAAATCAACAAAAGATGAAGAAAGACAGCAAGAGGAAAAAAGAGTAAAAAAGAAGCCCAAGACAGAAAGAAAACAAGTTAAAAAATGGGAAAATGACCCTACTCTATCAACAACTCCTTTTAATGTAAACTTTCCATCAAAAGACATAGAATAACTCAACAGATGAAAAATCACCCAGCTATTAATAAATGCTGTCTACAAGGTCTTGTACATTAAAGACATATATGGTTGAAAGGGAATAGATAGAAACATATTAATATTTACATATTATAATGTATTTACATATTAATGTTTCTAATGGATAGAAACATGTTAATTTAAAAGTGATATTTCCAAGACTGAACCAGGAAGAAATAGAAATTATGAACAACTCAGTTATAAGCACTGAAATTGAAGCTGTGATCAAAAATCTCCCCAAAAACAAAAGCCCAGGACCAGATGGCTTCACAGGAGAATCCTATTAAACCTTTAGAGAAGAGCTAATACCTATCCTTCTAAAACTCTTTCAAAAAATTCCGAGGAAGGAGCACGTCCAAACTCATTCTATGAGGCCACCATCACCCTGATACCAAAACCAGACAAAGACAACACAGAAAAATAAAACTACAGGCCAGTATCACTGATGAACATAGATACAAAAGTCCTCAACAAAATTTTAGCAAACAGAATTCAGCAACCATCAAAAAGCTCATACACCATGATCAAGTTGGGTTTATTCCAGGGATGCAAGGATTCTTCAATATATGCAAATCAATGAATGTGATACACCATATTAACAAATTGAAAGATTAAAAAACAAATGATAATAGATGCATAAAAAGCCTTTGACAAAATTCAACACCCATTTATGATTAAAACTCTTCAAAATATGGGCAAAGAAGGAACCTACTTCAACATAGTAAAAGCCATAAGTGAAAAGCCCTCAGAAAACATTATTCTCAATGGGGAAAAAATGAAACAATCTCCCCTAAGGTCAGGAACAAGACTATTATTCAACGTAGTTCTGGAAGTCCTAGGTATAGCAATCGGAAAGAAAAAGAAATGAAAGGAATCCAGATGGGAAAATAAGAAGTAAATCTCTCACTGTTTGCAGATGACATGATACTGTATGTAGAAAACCCTAAAGAGAGTATCAGAAAATTACTAGAGCTAATCAGTGAATTTAGCAAACTTGCATGATACAAAATCAATACAGAGGAATCACTTGCATTTCTGTATACTAACAATGAAAACATCAGAAAGAGAAATTAAGGAATCAATCCCATTCACCATTGCAACAAAAAGAATTAAACATCTAGGAATAAACTTATCTAAGGAGATAAAAGAACTATACACAGAAAATTATAAGAAACTGATGAAAGAAATCAAAGACGTAAACAGACACAGAGATATTCCATGTTCCTGGGTAGGAAGGAACAATATTGTGAAAATGACTATACTACCAACTGCCATCTACAGATTCAATGTGATCCCTATCAAATTACCATTTTTCACAGAACTAGAACAAAGCAATTCACAATTCATATAGAAACACAAAAGACGCTGAATAGCCAAAGCAGCGTTGAGAAAGAAGAATGGAGCTGGAGGAAT
The DNA here is from genome assembly GCA_006408675.1 of Madoqua kirkii. Lineage (NCBI taxonomy): Eukaryota > Metazoa > Chordata > Mammalia > Artiodactyla > Bovidae > Madoqua > Madoqua kirkii. Next base: position 46,609 of record SJYC01006597.1, read on the forward strand.
CAGTCTTCCTGACTTCAGATTATACTACACAGCTACAATCATCAAGACAGTATGGTCCTGGCACAAAAACAGAAATATAGACCAATGGAACAAGATAGGAAGCCCAGAAATAAACCCATGCACCTATGGGTACCTTATTTTTGACAAAGGGGGCAAGAATATACAATGGGGCAAAGACAGACTCTTTGATAAATGGTGCTGGGAAAACTGGACAGCTACATGTAAAAGACTGAAATTAGAACACTTCCTGACACCATACACAAAGATAAACTCAAAATGGACGAAAGACCTAAACGTAAGACCAGAAACGATAAAGCTCTTAGAGGACAACATAGGAAGAATACTCAAAGACATAAATCAAAGCAAGATCCTCATTGGCCCACCTTCTGAAGTAATGGAAATAAAAACAAAAGTGAACAAGTGGGACCTGATTAAACTTCAAAGCTTTTGCACAGCAAAGGAAGCTATAAGTGGGGTGAAAAAACCCTCAGAATGGGAGAAAACATAATAACAAATGAAACAACTGACAAAGGATTAATTTCCATAATATACAAGCAGCTCATACAACTCAATACCAGAAAAACAAACAACCCAATCAAAATGTGGGAAAAAGACCTAAACAGACATTTCTCCAGACATACAGACGGCTAACAAACACAAGAAAAGATGCTCAACCTCTGTCATTATTAGAGAAACACAAATCAAAACTATAATGAGATATCACCTCACACTGGTCAGAATGGCCATCATCAAAAAGTCTATAAACAATACATGCTGGAGAGGGTGTGGAGATAAGAGAACACTCTTGTGCTGTTGGTGGGAATGTAAATTGATACAGCCACTATGGAAGACGATATGGAGATTCCTTAAAATACTAGAAAACCACCGTATGACCCAGCAACCCCACTCTTAGGCATAAACCCTGAGGAAACCAAAACTGGAAAAGACACATGTATCCCACTGTTCACTGCAGCACTATTTACAATAGTTAGGACATGGAAGCAACCTAGATGTCCATCGAAAGATGAATGGATAAAGAAGTATAATATTCCATATACACAATGGAATATTACTCAGCCATAAAAAGGAACACATTTGAGTCAGTTCTAATGAGTTGGATGAACCTAGAACCCATTATACAGAGTGAAGAAAGTCAGAAAGAGAAAGATAAATATTGTATTCTAATGCATATATACGGAATCTAGAAAAATGGTACTGAAGTATTTATTTACAGGGAAGCAATGGAGAAACAGACATAGAGAACAGACTTATGGACATGGGGAGAGGGGAGGAGAGGGTGAGATGTATGGAAAGAATAATGTGGAAACTTACATTACCATATGTAAAACAGATAGCCAAGAGGAATTTTCTGTATGGCTTGGAAAGCTCAAAAAGGGGCTCTGTATCAACCTAGAGGGGTGGGATAAGGAGGGAGATGGGAAGGAAGTTCAAAAGGGAGGGGATATATGTATACCTATAGCTGATTCATGTTGAGGTTGGACAGAAAGCAAAATTCTGTAAAGCAGTTATCCTTCAATTAAAAGATAAATTTTTAAAAAGTGATATGTTAAGATTAAAACTTCAAGTAACCATTCAAGTACATCAATGCTAATCATCCAAGAAGAGAAAGAATGTGGGTTGATGGTTTGACTGGAACACACTGTGATATGAGGTCGCATGTGAACATGGCTTTATATACTGAGTCCCACTCCCACATGGGCAGTGTGAGGAGGTGCTGAGACAACCAGTGAACACACCAGTGTTTGAACACTGGCTTTGCTACTTTTTAATCGTGAGGCCTTGATCAAATCACTTAACCTCTTCTTGCCTTATTTTCCTCCTCTGTAAACTGGGGATAAGAACAGTACTACCTCACAGGGTCATTATGAGAATTAGAGGAGTTCATGGTTATAAATGACTTAGAAGCCTGGCACCTGGTGATTGCTATGTGTGTTTGTTAAATATAAATCAGCTAATAAAAAGAAGCCACTTTGGGCAGAAGCTATTTCATTTTCAATTCTCTTTCAGTTCCTATGATGGAGTCAGGAGAAAGTTTCTATCTGATGCTGAAATAACTTTAAAACTTCTCCGGTCTTTGCTAATCTCCCCCTGCAACAGAAAGATAATATCTCAGGCTTCAAGTTTTGCCAGAAAATAGTATTGCAGCCTCTCTTAATAACGTGGTTTTAGTGCCATGGAACTTCCTTTTATTGTTTGTGTCAAGAGATTCTGATTTTCCACTTATGGCAGTCATAAAGAGTTTCCTTTAAAATAAAATTAGTGAATGTTTTGAATCAACGTAAAGAAAGGCAGTCATTTATATTTAAAGAAAGCAAATGATTAAACAGAGGACAACAAAAACAACAGCCAAAACAAGTGATTCCTCCAAGACTGAAGTTTGGAAAGATTTGGGTTAGAGCAAAGACACAAAACTATAATTCAAAGGGAAGGAAGGACATGGTTCTATTCATCAACACTCTGCCTTTTACATGGTTTCATACACACTGGCCTCAAGCTCCTTCTTTATCCATTTGGGCAAAGTGCATGGTTTTGTCTGCCTTCCAAAATCACCACTCGTCTAAGACACACTGTCAAATAGAAGTGGGCAGGGAGGGTAAGCACTTTGCACTGTTGCTTGAGTGGACCTCTTCTGCCCCAAAGTGTTTGGTCCAGCTATCTGAGGAGTTCCACTAATTGCCTCATTAGGCAATCTCAACGCAGAAACCATATTTAAGTACATCAGTGTAACTCTTGGGTATATGTAGGATTTAATGGCAGATGAAGCCAAATGAGCTGAAATGGAAAATTTATTTCTTTTTTAATAAACATTCTTAAATTCTCATTTAAAAAAGACAGTAGGTAATTCATGCTTTTTAGCAAGACAGAGTCTTTCCTGTTGTTAATGCTTCTGAGCCATTTAGAGAGACTTTGAAATATTTTATGCAAATTATTCTAACATTTTCTGAGCATGGGATATCTAATAAAAGCTTAGTAGCATATATGAATCAAAACACCATAGATACACAATAGTGTGTGATTTATATGTAATGTACATGTTCATAGTGAAGACTTGCTTCTTTTTAATATGTAAAGTGAAAGTTGCTCAGTCGTGCCCTGTTCTTTGCAACCTCATGGATTGTAGCTCTCCAGGCTTCTCTGTTGATGGACTTCTCCAAGCAAAAATACTGGCGTGGGTTGCCATTGCCTTCTCCAGGGTATCTTCTCAACCCAGGGATGGAAACTGTGTGTCCTGCGTTGCAGGAAGATTCTTTACCATCTGCGCCACTGGGGGAGCTTTTATCTATAAGGTATCTTTTAATAATTATGTTGCCAATACTCCAGTATGAGTTACCAAGATAAACATTTGGTTTTACAGTTGTCTGATGTTAGAATTGTTTCCAAGTCAGGGGACAGAGAAGAGTAAACACTGGTGGGGCCAGAGAGGCAATCTGCTGTCATTTCTTGTTTAATTGATCATGTGAAGGAAGGGGGACCAGGAACAAAAGCTTCCACAACCCTCTAAAACTCAGTGTTCTGATATCTGAAGTTCCTCCCCATTTTCATCTCATTGTATCTACCTGGTCTCCAGCCCCTAATGACTTCACACCGAGATCGTTGCTGCAGTCTCCGAACTGGCCTCCTGATGTTAGCCTCTCTCCACCTCCACCTCCGCTCTCAGCTTGCTCTCTGTGGGACGCGGTCCTGTCCCCACCTGCATCTCCTTCCTCTAAAATCTCCTCTGGTTCCCCACTGCCTTCGGATGGAGCCCTGCAGCCTGAGACTTGCTTTCATCATATGTAGCAATCTGGCTTCAGCTGTTTTCCAGCATGTTTTTTCTCTTCCTAACACTGCACTCTCTACTCCAACAAGGCTGTTCTGGAGTTCTCCTCCTCCTCCTCCCCACTGCATCTTGCTCCCAGGGTTCTGAGGCTGACTTCCTACTATGTGTCCTTCTTTATCATCTGCATTCCACCGTCCATTAAGACAAAGCCTGGGTTCTACTTCCAACCACTGCAGCTTTTAAGAGCAAAGCCAGTCCTTTCACTCAGCTGAATCTCTTTGCAGTGGTACTTTCTTTCTCTGTACCATGGATTGCTAGTTAAAGTTTTATGTGTTTATTGCCAAGTCTTTTTAAAAAGATAATTTTATTTATTTATCTCTGGCTATGTTGGGTCTTCTTTTCCGTGCAGGCTTTTCTCTAGTTGGGGCGAGTGGTGGGGCTGCTCTCTCTTTGCAGTGTTGGGGCTTCTCTTGCTGCAGAGCATGGGCTCCAGGGCTGGCAGCCTTCACTGGTTCTAGCTTCCCGGCTCTTAGGGCGCAGATCAGTGGCTGTGGCACAGGGGCTTAACTGCTCTGCAGCATGTGGGATCTTCCCGGATCGGGGATCAAACCCATGTCTCCTGCATTGGTGGGAAGACTCCTTACCATTGACTCACCAGGGAAGGCCTGTTGCCAAGGCTTTTGTATTAGCTCTGAAGCTACTAAGAGCAGAGACATCTCACGGTATTGGCTGTACCTTGTGTATGAGAGCTGCTTATCTGCTTATGCACTGGTGTACAGGTGTGTGAGTCAGTTGATTAATTAATCAATCATTTAATTAATTAGGGCTTTGCTAACTTGGTTTTGTAAAATGATCAATTGCCATTTTGGACAACTGTTAGAAACTTCTGAATTTTTTGAAGAGATTTCTGGGAAATATATGGTCTGTTACAAGAACTAGATTTTTGTGTTTGTCTTAATTTTGAGTTTCCATGGAATAGAACACAGAATGGTGGAAATGGGGATAGTCAATAAATGCTGAAAGAAAAAACCAATGAATGGATGACTGAGCAATGAGTTTGGTTTTCTGTTCTTGGTCTGCTCCTTAGGCCACCTTGTACATAGACTTCTCTGTTCTATGCCTGAAACAGTTGATCATGAAATCATGTACAGATGCCAACTTTGTATTCATAGAAATATCTTTGACTAATAAAACATGTTAACCTTCATTATTATTGCAACCAAACCAATAAAAGATCTTTACGATCATATTGCTGAAATTGTTACTATCTACCACAAATGTATATTGGGGTCATAAAAAGAAAATTACCTGTTTTTGGATGGGATCTGCTATTTGACAACTTACTTTGAAGATATATGTATGCCCACTGCTGATAGAAGAATAAATTGATAGAGGCTTTCAGTTTATTAAGTTAGCAATATAAAACAGTCAACTTTAAAAGGCTGAATCCTCTGATCTCATAATTCCATTTAATAGAATTACAAAATAATCATGAATGTACACAAAGATTTAATGTTGAAAATGTTCAACTCAACCATTGTTCCACATACAAATAATTGGAACCAGTAAAAATACCTGATCATAAATTGAACAGATTGGGTAAATAATATTTGATATAATGGAACATATGCATTTATTAAAAATAATACTTAGGATTTTACATAGTAGTTAATAAAATGAAAAGAGATCCATGAAAAACTGTATTGTTAAATGGAAAAAATGTGACA
>SJYC01006602.1:0-20232 GCA_006408675.1 Madoqua kirkii
AATGACCTGGAAGTCTCTTATTTTAATCAATGAAAGAAAGAATGAATATTCAATTCAGAGAATTTCCTCCTTTGGGTGACTGGGGAAGCACTGGTCTACCCTGCTTCCACCTACCCACTTGCCTTGGTGAAAAGCAATGCAGAACCTCCTATGGAGAGAAGGAGGGAGTGCATCCAGCATCCTTATAATCTGGGGATAGGCACGTGGTGATGCCCTAGATATTTTGAGTAGCCCAAGGATTGTCAGCTTCTCCCATCTATAAATGGAAACATTTGCCATCACTGGTGTTATTTTATTAATATCACAGCCTCATGGTTTCTCTGATTAGACTTGATTCTTCTAAAATTTATGAGGGAAAACTTGCCACAGGTTTCTAAATACAGCAGGAAAGAAACAGAGAGTAAATTTTGAGGCAAAGCAGGTTCTGGGCAGTCCTCAGTGGAGAGCCCAAGAGTTTCTCCTGGTGGAGTCATTTTCCCGAGGCTGTACTTCCTGCTCCCTGCATCCTTAGAGTTTTGAAGTTTGGCAGCTTTCCCTTTGGTGGAAGAAAGCTGGAAGGAACTCTTGCTCATTTTCCTTGGCTTGTCAGTGTCACTCTCTACATCACTTTGCAGCTGAAGACGTGGATCATGTGGGTCCCCCCACCCTCACCACTGGGACAGCTGGAGAAATACATAAGGTGGCCTCAAACTTAAACCCAAGGTTCCTCAGCTAGCTCGGCACTTCCACTTAATAGTGAAATATATCTTTCATAGTCCACAAAAGTATCCCTTCTGGGCCTTCTTTGTCTAAACTTAATATTTCCTGTATTAAGTCTTATAACAATCATCACAAGGAAGGTTGAATGCTAAAGAATTCAGAATCAATTAAGACTCCGCCAGGAAATCAAAACCTTCTGTTAAGCTGTAAAATGCTGTGGGATGCATCGATGTCAGCTGACAGTATTGCACCAGAGATGTATTGTAAAGCCTGGTACTCAAGGCCAAGTGTCTCGTTCTACAATAGCTACAATCCCCTCATCACATGAGTTTATCAGTGCTGGAAGAATAGAATAATGAGTAATTATACAGCACCTTCAGTGATGGTTCTTTTCACTAATATTGATAGAAACGATTCTTCATTCTCGTGACACTTTCACTGCTCTTTAGAAAAAGATTTCACAGTGACAATGAGGCCAGGTTATCCTGCAGTCAGTCATGAGTGTCTAATAGTGGAGTTCTTTTTTTAAGTGTAATTGCAAGATCAGCAGCTGCAGATGAAAGTAACTACAGGATCTCAGACAGTGATGACCAGGTGAGCTCATAGTGGCTGAACACAAAGTCAAAAAAAAAAATTTTTTTTTTGGTAAATTTCATTTATTTACTTACTTTTGATTGCACTGGGTCTTGATTGCTGCTCGCAGGCTTTCTCTATTTGCTGTGAGGGGCTGCTCTTTGTTGCAGCGCACAGGCTTCTCACTGCAGTGACTTCTTTGCTGTGGAGAATGGGCTCTAGGTGAACAGGCTTCAGCAACTGTGGCACAGGGGCTCATTAGTTGGGGCTTGCAGCCCTAGAGCATGCAGGCTTGGTGATTGTGGCGCATGGCTCTAGTTGCCTGTGGCATGTGGAATCTTCCTCAACCAGAGATCCAACCCATGTCCCCTGCATTGGCAGGCAGATTCTTAACCCCTGCATCAATAGAAAAGTCCCAAGATCAAAGTCTTGATGGGCAGACACAATACATAGGTCCCAGATAACAAGAAAGCATCTACCTTTAAATCAATATGGGAGCAGAACCAAGAGATTTTCACAGGAAAACAAAAATCTGCCATCAGAATTCCTAATAATAAGAAATGAAAAAGAAAGTGAAAGTTGCTCAGTCATGTCTGACTCTTTGCAGCCCCATGGACTATATAGTTCATGAAATTCTCCAGGCCAGAATACTGGAGTGGGTAGCTTTTCTCTACTCCGGGGGATCTTTCCAGCCCAGGGATCAAACCCAGGTCTCCCGCATTGCAGGCAGATTCCTTACCAGTTGAGCCACAAGGGAAGCCCAAGAATACTGGAGTGGGTAGCCTGTCCCTTCTCCAGTGCATCTTCCTGACCCAGAAATCAAACCAGGGTCTCCTGTATTGCAGGTGGATTCTTTACCAACTGAACCATCATGGAAGCCCTAATAAATAAGTTATGCTAACAAGGCACCCAGTTTACCTGTATATACCTCCCCATCTAAAAAGTTCCAGGCAAGTCAAGGGGCAGTGATGATGCAGGGAACAAAATTGTGAATATCCTGGATTTAGAAAGTCTGATACACGAGCAATAATGTCATGGGGAAATAAAATGCACTTCTGTTTCAAAAAGAATAGGCAACACTTCCTTCAACAATTGTTAATCATTGCTTTTGTATTATTTTATGTGAGGTTTAGAGATGGGACCTCCAGGTCCCTTCCACATACCAGACTGAAGAACATGACAAATGTATTAATAGCTCAGAGGTTCTGCTTGCTAAGTGCTTGTCCACATTGCCTGTAGCGAGGCCATTGTTAGCCTGGTTTCACTATTTGCAGCGGGGTGGGGGTAGAGGGCTGCTTTCTTTTTGATGGGCCAGGCCTCACTTTTATTTCCACTTCTGGGAAGAACCATTTGGCTCACATGAAACTTTGTTGGGCTCTGTTAATGGGGCAGGCATGTTGTTTGGGGCTGATAGGTAATTTTAGTAGTATAGAGGTGGTTAATTCCATTGCCAGGGATGTTGAACTCTCTACACGGTCAGTTTGCTGTGTGCTCACTTGGTGAGTGTACACAGAGCAGACTGCAGAAATACGTACCTACTCTCCACGCAGCATGCAAGCTGTTAGCAATCTTCTTTACATTACCTGAGGCCCACTCCATCACCCCTTTCACTTAATATGATAGATTGCAGGACGTAATATAGAAAAATGTAGTGTGTGTGGCATATAAACTCACAGTGCATATCGGATTTAATATAAAATGCACAGAAGCCACTTTGTAATACATAGTCAAAAAGGCTGCAAGCTGCTGTATTGATGCTGTGCCCAGTTCTGGAGAATAAGGCAGGCTTCCGGTGCCAGAAAAAAGCATAGTATTCAATTTCTCATCCAGTATAGAATATAAATAAAACATGGTGTATGGTAACACTGAACTGCATGAGATGATTTCCCTTAGTACATAAACTTATAGCACCCCAGTCCTTGCTTCAAGTTGAATTTTCCCAGTTCTCTCAGACAGCAATCGGGGATTATATGACCTTCTACAGCAAGAACTTCCCACTTAACAGATTCTAGGGCTCCCTGGGCCTCACGCTAATGGACAGCCATTAACCATCTTGGAACTCCCTACAATTCCCCGGAGCTTTGCAAGCTGAGTTCCTGGATCTCTCCAGAGTTAGGAGTTGACAGGCAGCTGTCAGTCAATTGGAAATTTCTTAAAGCTATACCCTGTAGCAAATAAAAAAGTGCTCATTGTTTATAATGAGGAAAGATTATTGTGCCACCACTGATATGATTTAATAAAAACATTAACCCCGTGGATGTAGACTTCAGGTCTAGTCATTCACACATAAATGCATATGTAGTATGAATTTCCTCTTATTTATGGAGAGCTATTGATTCATTTTGCTCTGCAATTCTTAAAGACAGACAATTCTGCTTCTATAACTGCACTTTGAAATGAGTAGCTCTTAGCTATAGAAGTTCCTGGTTTCTGTGAAAGTCTGTGAAAATTAAACAAGCAAAGAAAGTATATTCTAATGCAAATTTAAAGATGTATTAATATTACTACTTTCAGGAGGCTGGGTCTAAAGGGACACTAAGAGGACTAATGCCAGAAACTTCTGAGATTAATTTTATCTTTTTTCTTCCTTCAATGTCTCGGGTAATTTACTATGTTGCTGTTTGCCTCAGTCTCCCTTATAGTAAGTGTGACTGGTAAATTTTTTGCATATTCTACATGGTCCATTGGTTGAAGTTCAGGTGCTACGTAAGAGAAAGCAGAAGCTTGGGAGGAAAACAGCGTTGCTTTTCTTAGCATTCATTGTTGTTCAGTCACTAAGTCTTATCTAACTCTTTGCAACCCCATAGACTGCAGTACACTAGGCTTCCCTGTCCTTCACTATCTCCTGGAGTTTAGTCAAATTCACGTCCATTGAGTCAGTGATGCAATACAACCATCTCATCCTCTGCTGCCTCCTTCTCCTCTTTCCCTCAGTCTTTTCCAGCATCAGAGTCTTTTCCAATGAGTCTGCTTTTCATATGAGGTGGCCAAAGTACTGGCGTTTCAGCTTCAGCATCAGTCCTTCCAATGAATATTCAGGGTTGTTTTCCTTTAGGATTGACTGGTTTGATCTCCTTGCTGTCTAAGGGACTCTCAAGAGTCTTCTCCAGCACCACAGTTTGAAGCATCAGTTCTTCAGAGCTGAGCCTTCATTATGGTTTATGGTTCTTTAGGGCTTATTCAGAGATGTAAATCAATCATTCTTTTGAGAACAACTCTCAAAACTGGCTGTGAAGCCCTGGTTCAGAGGGAATTTTAAGTGGCTACTGCTATCACTTTCATCTAGGTGATTAGAGTACAATGTCTTTCACCCTTCATATCACAAATCTTTCGTCATTCCTGATTCTTAAATATAGGAAATAGATATCTTAAGAACTGTCCTCTCCAATCTGGGACTTTCACTGAAAGAGCAGATAAAGGACATAAATGAGTACTGAGATCCTGATGACTATGCTGACTTGTTGCTAACACCAGCCAGTAAATCAGCTTAATTAAAGTCATGGCCTTTTTATCATCAATTCTTACGTTCTAAATGTCTCTTTCTTCTTCAAAATCAGAAATGATTTCTGACTGAGAATGTTGTAAGACTAGAGCAAAGAATTCATGACTCTCCATTCAAATTGTGTTAAGTTCTTCCTATATTTACTTTATGATTATCTCTATTGCTATTATCAAGTACATAAATTTTTTAAATTGTCTTGAGGGTGAGTTGCAAACATAAAGGGCCTTCACTCCTAAAGAGGTCTTTGTGCATGAAGAACAAGAACATCTTACATTACAGTAAAAATATCAAAATCAAGAAATTAACACTGACAAAATGCTATTATCTCATCTATAGATCTTATTCAAAATTTTCCAGTTGTCTTAATAAAATCATCTTTACAGCAAAAGAGAGAAAAAAATTCTGGTTCAAGATTCTATCTAGGATCAGATATTACATTTAGTTATCTTGTCTCTTTAGCTTCTTTCAGTCTTGGACAGTTCCTTACTCTTTCATCATCTTTCATGACTTTGCCACTTTTGCAGAATGTCCCCCACAGTCTGGGTTTTTCCAGGGTTTCCCCATCACAAACTAAACAACTTGTAATGAAACTTTCTAAGGGAACATTTGCAGGAAGTTCCCATTTTTATTAGAGACGCACTATTATCAGGGTCTAGTGTGAAAAGATATTGCAACCAGACATGATCAGAACAAGTCACAAGAAAGAAACAGGGTCACCCACAAAATTATCTTCATAATTGATCTAATACAGTTCCTGTCACTTATCCCCCTCACCTTCAAAGCACTACATTAAATCTAGTATTCTGTTAAGACAATAGGCAAAAAGAGATACTCCTGAGCATGGGTACCTGAGCTTGGAATTCGGTATGGAAATGCATAACTCACAAATGAGGGCCATGCATATGTGTTTTGGTTTCTTGCATCACCTTTCATTATCTTAAGACTGAAAAGTTAATAACCCAGTATGTAATCATGCTATTATCAGTTTACATTGTAGTAAAGCCCATTCAAATGATGATTACATATGTTAATGAGTGCCGTTATAATGCACTACACAGTACATTACCTTCAATAAATATAATTGTTTATGCACTTTAATGAGGGTATATAATGCCCCCAAACTAATGGTATTGACTGCATTGTGATTTATGGCTCTGAAACTTTGCCATTAGGAAAAGAAATGTTAAAAAACCTTTTATGTTTACCTAACTTTCTTTCACCCCCTAAAAGCTGCCACTCATCTCTCCCTCCCTGTGTTACAAGAAGGAAATAGCTCCAAGACACTTCCACAATGTTCCCTGTCAATGCTTTTCTCAACCTGAAGAAGCAGGAGGTGGGTTCATTTAAAGGGCTTAATGAAGATCATTATGTTTACCCCTTAGTAAGGTTTAATGCATTATCTGGCAACAAAACTGATGCCACGTCAGAATTTTGGCTTCAAATCAAGTAACAAGGAATAAAAACATTGTTTGTTAAACTACACACTAGGAACAGAAAAGAAAGCCAGGGAGAATATTTGGCTCAGGGTCCTGCATCAGACCAGGGAAGGGATCAAGAATAAATTGCCCCTGAATATGCAGACCTCCAGCTAGGGACAAAGAGAGAGTGGTGGATTCCACACAGCTCATTCTAACCCCAAGCTTCTTTCCCCTTTTCTTGGAACCTTTCTGTAAGGAAAAATCTAGTCTCATCTTGACAATGAAGCTCTAATCCCTCATATTTGATGGATAAAAAATATAATTATTGTGCATGATAGATACTTTGTTTTTCAAATGAATATAAATACTAAAAACAATGACTTGAAATCTCCAAATCGACTTCATATTGCTTTACATTTTGATTTTAGTGGTCTTCATGTTTCTAAGTAGACAGACATCATGTAGCTAATGTCTTCAGCAAAGCTTTCATTAATAAGAGTTCTAGAAATTACTGATTAATACATACAAACACTAAAGTCACCATTTTTATGCAGAACCTGAAGCGGAACTCATTTATGCCAGTCATAACCAGAATTCCTTTTTCTCCATCCAAGGAATAGAATCTCACTTGGAGCATTATCTGGTCTCTAGTTTCAGTGTGCATATTATCCAGCTAATTTCCAGCTTATCTACTATCTGGTTCTTACCCACAGAGTGTGCATATGAACAGTAATTGGGGTGTGACCCATCGCTCTCCATTTATCTCATCCTTCAGCCCAGGGATAATACAGACTTCCTGGTGAAAAGCAAGGTTGCAGGAGGAACTTTCCCTCAATCACTGGAAACAGAGTTCTTTCACCTTTGGAAGCAAATTTGCATATGAGGTCTCTTGGTTTTTTCCTCTCGCTACAGCATACTATCTGAAAGGATTTTTAGGAGTCTTTATGAATAAATAAAACTGTGCAACTTAAAGAAAAAGATTAATTCATCTAGATACTCTTAATGCCCAGTAGAAATGACAACAGGGGATCCATGCTGGCATCTTAAAAGGGTTTTTTGAACAATAGCAGTTTCTTAAAACAGATTCCCAGGATGGAAGGTAATCACTGGAGAAACTTTCCAAGGTTTACAATGGTGTCCCAAGTAGTTTGAAAGTCAGTAGTTTTGAAAAAAAAATTGACATTGAGATGCAATTTGTGGTAAGATCTAATAATTTTTTTGCTCCTAAGAATAATTTATTATTTACACTTCTTATTATATATGTATTTTAGCTTCATTAGTCTGCAATGCTGGAAAAAATTATACCTTCAAGTCCTATTTATCAAATTAATGGTGCAATTTCCTAGTGACACATTCCAACATTCATTAAACCAAGTACAGTAAAAATGCATTTAAATTAGATTAGTGTGATGTAATAAAGATTCCAGTGTAGGGGGTGATATTCTAGCTGAAGAGAAACACCCAGATTGAGTTGAAAGCAACTTTGAGATAATGCTCCAAAATTGATTTTGGCACTGCTTAAATGAAAGAATAAGCAGTGATGTCTCTCTCCTCTAACTGCCTCTGCTTAGCTATTGTTATCCTTTCCATGACAAGGGAAAAAAAGACTCAGGGATGTAGTACCATCATTCAGCAGAATGTCAAGCTATGCTCCGCCAAAGGCTATGATCGTAACTTGTCCTGCGCTTCTAGATTGTGACAGATTTGTTCACAATACAAATAAATACTGTAGACCCATTGTCATCATCAATTAGCTTATATTTGAGGATGAAAAGCACCAGGTACCCACCATTACATTACCATGCATATGTCCTCACTTGCAACAATTGGGAAAGGGTTGTAGCTTATACTATCTCACAAGGGGAAGAGGTTACATTTCCATGTTAAAAATGGTGAAACCCATATATGAAGAACTTTTCTCTTAAACCCACATACTTCTTGTTGTTGTTGTTATTCAGTCACTCAGGTGGGTTCGATTCTTTGCGATCCCAGGGACTGTAATCCAGGCTTCCCTGTCCTTCATCATCTCCCGGAGTTTGCTTAAACTCATGTCCATTGAGTCGGTGATGCCATCCAACCGTCTCATCCTCTGTCATCCCCTTCTTCTCATACACAGAGTAGAAACACTTAAGTAATGCTATGAAAAATGTGTGTTCTTACATTGCTATTCTTGTGCTATTATGTTGCAAGCCCTAGGAAATTCTAGAATGCCATTGTCATTTACAATGTCAGCTAAATCGGAATCTGAACCCATAAGGTTAGAAGTCTTTGTAAAGAAGTTCTGAAAGAACTATCCAGAGTCAAGGGTGGTGCTGCCCTCTGAAATATATTCCGTAACTTTTGCTGTTTGTTTGTTGTAGGCAGTTCTTACTCATAGACATATCATTATTTTATTATTTATTTTTTGGACTGTACTGAGTCTTCATTGCTGTGTGCCAGCTTTCTCTAATTGCAGTGAGTAGGGGCTTCTCTTGCTGGGAAGCATGGGCTCTAGGTCATGAGGGCTTCAGTAGCTGTGGCACAGAGGGTTAGTTTCCCCAAAACATGTGGAATCTTCCTGATTCAGATCAAACCCATGTCCCTTGCATTGGCAGGCAAATTCTTAACCAGTGGACCTCCATGGAAGTCCCTAGACATATTATAAATAGTTAGGAGGAATCAGTGGTGGACACAAAGTGGGCAGCTCATGGTGGTCTATGTGACTCGAATGCCTGCTCTCAGAACGAGGGGTAAGGGAAAGAGTTGCTGAAGCACACTGGCCACAAGTGGGCTTCTCTGAATATTTGTGCTGCAGTGAAGGAGGGGGAAGTGGAGCAGAAAAGACACGTCAGTTCTCTCTTGGCCTAGCTCAATACCAGATATCCAGCCATTCATGTATGCTTATCCACCCCCAAAGAAGGATCTATGAGGAGGTCTCAGGAAAGAAATGAAAGTCAAAGAAATAGGCGTAATATGGAACCAGCATAAAATGAAAGTTTCCAGTTTTAGGAAATATGTCTGGTTCAAGAGACCAAGAAAAGCATAGATTTCAGAAGGCAAGAAAAAAGCAAGCAGTGATGTTAGAACAAATTGAATCATGGCCCACAATCAGTTTACAAAATCCTTAGAAATGTGATAGGTTGGCAGCTCCCTGGGGAATTTGGCAGTATGAACAACCAAGTTGAATAATTGACAAAAAAATATTTCTGGTCAGCCAGGACTACAGATTGTCCATTTACACCTGTCAACTCATCAAAGATCGACAATCTGTCACTTAACTCTGCTCTCAGAGAGCCCAGAGCATCCTGACTCTGTGGCAGGATTCCGTGACAGGATGAGAGAAGTTCGTAGTCACGACCTGCCTCTGGTTCCTGGACTGAAATCAACATTTTAAAATGAAGTTGAAGACAAGAATTTTATTTTTATTTTTTGGTTCTACTTTGTGTCTCTTTTTGAAGGAAAAAAAAAAAACTATTTTATAAATTATCAGGCTAAAATGGATGTTTCTTAAGGTGTACAGCTTTATGAATTTTAATACATTGTATAGACTCATGCCATCACCCCTATAATCAGGACACAGAACAGTTCCGTGTCCCCTCTTTGCTATCTGTTTATACTCATCCCTCCCCTCACCCCACTCTTTGGCAACTGCTGATATAGTCTCTATGCCTATAGTTTGTTTTATGGAAAATGCCTTTGAATATAATCATACACTACACAACATCTGAAACTGACTTCTTGTCTGTAGAATAATGCTTTGAGATTCATCCAAGTTGCTAATCTATCGAAAATTTGTTCTTTTTCATCGCTCAGTAGTGTTCTGTTATATGGATATACCACATCTTATCTATTCAACCATTGAAGCATGTTGAGTTGGTTACAGTTTTTGGCCATTATGAAAACACTACTATAAATATTCAAGAACAGGTTGTTTTAAGAATATATGTGTTCATTTTTCTAGGGCAGATCTCCAAAAATGTAATTGCTAGATCATAGGTTAAGAGTGTGTTTAAACTGCCAAACCATTTCCACAGTGGCTGTGTCATTTTGCACTCCCAGCTGCAGTGAAGGGAGAAGGCAATGGCAGCCCACTCCAGTACTCTTGCCTGGAAAATCCCACGGACGGGGAAGCCTGGTAGGCTGCAGTCCATGGGGTTGCAAAGAGTTGGACATGACTGGACTACTTCACTTTCACGCATTGGAGAAGGAAATGACTACCCACTCCAATGTTCTTGCCTGGAGAATCCCAGGGACGGGGAAGCCTGGTGGGCTGCCGTCTATGGGGTCACACAGAGTCCGACACAACTGAAGTGACTTAGCAGCGGCAGCAGATGCAGTGAAGGAAAATCCTGTTGCACCACAGAGTCACTATTTTTAATGTTAGCCATTCAGATTAAGTGTGCAGTTGTGTCTCATCGTGGCTTTATTTTGCATTTCCCTGATGACTAATGATTTCCCCGGTAACTCAGATAGTACAGAATCCACCTATAATGCAGGAGACCTGGGTTCAGTCCCTGGATCAGGAATATCCCTTGGAGAAAGGGATGGCAACCCACTCCAGGATTCTTGTCTGGTGAATCCCATGGTCAGAGGAGCCTGGCAGGCTATAGTCTGTGGGTCACAAAGAATCAGACACAACTAAGCACTAACAAGAAACACTTTTTTCATGTGCTTTTTTCCCATCCTTATAAACTCTTGACTGAAGGCTCTGTTCAAGTTTTTTGCTGATTTTTTAAAAAGTCCTTCTTGTCTTTTTAAAAAACACTTATTAAGTAACACATGATGTAATCCTGCCAAGCTTTGATATTCCCTAGAATTTCAAGCTCCAGCGGGTCAGGGTATTTTTTTGCGTGGCTCACTGCTTTACATTTAGTTATTTATTTTTGACTACACTGGGTCTTCATTGCGCGTGTGCACTTTCTCTAGTTGTAGCGCTTGAGCACCACGTTGCCGCATTTCCTGGCTTCCCTTGTTGCAGAGCACATGTTCTGGGGCATGTGGGCTTCAGTAGCTGTGGCTCCCAGACTCTAGAGTACCAGCTCAGTAATTCTGGAGCAGGGGCTCAGTTGCTGAGAGGCATGTGGAATCTTCCCAGACAAGGGATTGAACCTGTGTCCCCTTTATTAGCAGTCAGATTCTTAACCATTGAACCACCAGGAAAGTCCTAATTCTTTTTTTTTTTATGTTCTGAGAGTTCTTTATAGATTCTGTTTATAAGTCCTTTGTCATGGCTGTGATTCACAGATAGTTTTCTCCCAGTCTGTAGCATGCAGTTTCATTATCTTAACATTGATATTCACAGATCAAAGGTTTTAAATTTATGAATCTTTTCTATACTTTGTGTTTTAGGGATCATGTCAAAGATCTCTTTGCATAACCCAGATCAGGAAGATTTCCTTCTACATTTTCTTCTGGAAATTTATCATTTATGTTTTACATTTAGATCTGTGATCCATTTTAAAGTTATTCTTGAATAAGATGTGAAGTTGAGGTTTATTTTTTGCATATGGCTGTGCAATTACTGGTCATTACTAGTCATTCCCACTGCCTTAGTGGGTTAACTTGGGGCTAGTGCATGTGAGAACAAAGGGAAAAGAAGAGAGAAAAAAATAACCACAAAAAACAGAGAACTCTACATTCTCTCTGAGCATTGGGAGCTTCCTTTTTTCATGCCTCCAGCCGGAATTAGAGGACTTCTCAACCTCACTGTTGACTCCTGGCATTCACTCCTGGTTTAAGCTACAGTTATATCAGGCTGAGGGATACTGGAGAGAAACAGATGGCTCAGTACCATTGGTTCAGTGGTACTTCAAACCTGGTATTCTTCTCTGATTAGTCTGCCACTATTTAGTCCTTGGAGACCTCAAATATAAGCTCAATGCATTCAATTCAGGTTTTATAGTTGTATTCAGGGGGAGGGATGGGCTGAAGGTGCCTATTCCCTCTTACTTGGAGCTTACTCATCTTTCTTTTATTGCTTCTTTCTGCCACGTTTATTTCTTCCTCTCCTACCCCCTTTCTCATCACCTCACCTTAAAGATCATCATTAAAATTCAGGTTGGATTGTTCAAAGACTTCATTTGTCTGATAGATTGATATTTTCTCATGAAAGATTAGGTCTTTTAGCCCATTATTTTATTTGTGGGTTTTGACCTGTTTGTAAAATAATGCTGAAGTGTTATTTTCAGTTTGCAAGCCTTGCAGCAAATGTTAGCCTTTCGTGAACAGGATGAGGACGTGTGATAGGTAATGGCAGTCAACTTGTAAGCATGGGTCACTCAAATCTGTAACAAATGACTTCCTGAAACTTTATTCAAAATTAGAATGCAATCAGAGTCTAAATCCTGGATGTACTAACATTCTACTGAGCATTAACTTTTATGGGAAAATTATACTTTTCTCTTTGCACTTTGATATGTACCTCTTTGTTTCAACTCAAATAAACATTTCACTCTTTGAAGGAAAGATGCTTCCATATGGAAGGTCCTATGGTAACCCTGGTGCCCTCCTTGCTCTGACAGACAGTTCACTTTCATGTTGCCCTAAGAAAATGAGAGTTTGGCCTAGTTTCCAAAATCTGAGCTCAGATTCACTTACCTCTGTCACCTCTACCCTCCTGCCCACAACCATTGATGTTGTATGGTCCTACTGTGTAGTTTGCTCAGATTTATACACTCAAAAGTCATTATCGACTAACTTGTAGCATAGACATCAAAAGTTTAATGAAGAGCGAGTAAGGACTTGGCTCTTTGATTTAGCCTCTATTTTTCTTTTGTTTAAAACCAAAAGCTTTTTTTTTAATGCAAGAGAAAAACAGAGGTTGAACGTGAGTTGAAGAAAAATATGATTTCCTATTTTTGTCAAGCTCTAAGACCCAATACTTGTTATTTCTGTGATGGACCTGATTGGTCTGAACATGCCATTAGGGGACACTGATAAACAGGAGACAAAGAAGCTCAAAGTAAGACCAACAGATGGCAACTTCAGGGCCTGGAAAAGAAACCATTTCACAAAAGAGACGTGGAAACACTAGTGCCCCGATTGTAGACAGAGACATGCTGAGGTGCAAGAGACTCCCCCAGTTTAAAGTAAAGTTGGCTGTAGGTCCAGTACAGGTCTATATTCCTCCCATGCTAACTGTGTTGACATTCTTTCTGAATCCATTGATCCATTCCTACTAGGGTCTAAAGCAAAAAGGGAGGTGGAGCTATTCTTCCTCCATCAAAGCCTGCCCTGAACTTAGGACAATTAGTAAAGACTTGTCAAAGTTCTTTGGAAATCACAGAGGTCATTTCACTAGGCTGAGTTTAAAATGAATGTTCAAAATATATAAAAAGTTACTATTGTAACTAATGAGGCTTGATTTCTCCCTATGGTTCTGGAGAAGAGTGTTCTAGCAGTTTTGCCCCAGTGAAACATCAGAGCAGGTGCCTGAAATAACTAACATGTTAGCTTTTGACATTTTAAGATGGCTTTGCTCTGATCTTAGATAAATGACTACATATCTCTATGTTTTAATTCCCTCACGTAAATATGGGCAGATGTTGCTAATGTGCTACACAATGATTGTTAGAAAAGCACCTAAATGAAAGTGCTTTATAAGTGCAGAGTGCTAGAAAATGCCACTTAGTGGCAATGTATTTCCACCCACAGGAAAAAAAATATTGGTGTAAGAGATGAAGGACATAACACTCCTTGAAAAGATAGAAGTAGAGTTCTAAAATGTTCATAGCCTAAACTATGAAAAATAAAATTAAAAAGAAAATGAAAAACTAGATATTTCCAGTTTGGGCTTAGGTTGTAGAGAGTTTGCAAGATCATCACTCATACTCTTAACAATAGAAGCATCACAGAAAAAATCTGGACAAACTTCAAGTTCACAACTTTTGGCTATCAGGGAGCTGGATTCATGTGGCAACAACTAGTCCTAAACCCAAGGAGTTACAGATATCCTTTAAGGAAAGAGGGAAACTGAACACTTGTTTACCTGAGGCAGACAGAGCCAGACACTAGTAGGGAAATTTCATTAGGAACTGGGTGGAAAATTCTTAAAGATATGGGAGTACCAGGCCACCTTCCCTGTCTCCTGAGAAACTTGTGTGTGGGTCAAGAAGCAACAGTTAGGACCGAACATGGGACAACTGACTGGTTCAAAACTTGGAAAGGAGTTATGACAATGCTGTATATTGTCACCCTGCTTATTTAAGTTATATGCAGATTATATCATGTGAAATGCCAGGCTGGATGAAGCACAAGCTGGAATCAAGATTGCCAGGAGAAATATCAATAACCTCAGATATGCAGATGTTACCACTCTAGTGGCAAAAAGTGAAGAGGCACCAAAGAGCCTCTTGATGAGGGTGAAAGAGAGTGTAAAAGCTGGCTTGAAACATTAAAAAGACTAAGATCATGGCATCTGGTCCCATCAGTTCAGTTCAGTTCAGTTCAGTTGCTCAGTTGTGTCCGACTCTTTGTGACTCCATGAATCACAGCACGCCAGGCCTCCCTGTCCATCACCAACTCCCGGCGTTCACTCAAACTCACATCCATCGAGTCAGTGATGCCATCCAGCCATCTCATCCTCTGTTGTCCCCATCTCTTCCTGCCCCCAATCCCTCCCAGCATCAGATTCTTTTCCAATGAGTCAACTCTTCACATGAGGTGGCCAAAGTACTGGAGCTTAAGCTTTAGCATCCAAAGAAATCCCAGGGTTGATCTCCTTCAGAATGGACTGGTTGGATCTCCTTGTAGTCCAAAGGATTCTCAAGAGTCTTCTCCAACACCACAGTTCAAAAGCAACAATTCTTTGGTGCTCAGCTTTCTTCACAATCCAACTCTCATATCTATACATGACTACTGGAAAAATCATAGCCTTGACTAGACAGACCTTTGTTGGCAAAGTAATATCTCTGCTTTTCAATATGCTATATAGGTTGGTCATAATTTTCCTTCCAAGGAAGGAAATTAAAATGTCTTTTAATTTCATGGCTGCAATCACCATCTGCAGTGATTTTGGAGCCCCCAAAAATAAAGTCAGCCACTGTTTCCACTGTTTCCCCATCTATTTGCCGTGAAGTGATGGGACCAGATGCCATGATCTTCGTTTTCTGAATGTTGAGCTTTAAGCCAGATTTTCACTCTCCTCTTTCACCTTCATCAAGAGGCTTTTTAGTTCCTCTTCACTTTCTGGTCCCATCACTTCATGGCAAATAGAAGGGGGAAAAGTGGAAGCAGTAGATAGATTTTTTTCCCCCGTGGGCTCCAAAATCACTGCAGACAGTGACTGCAGCCAAGAAATTAAAAGACACTTGCTCCTTGGAAGGAAAGCTATGACAAATCTAGACAGCATATCAAAAAACAGAGATATCACTTTGCCAACAAAGGTGCATAGAGTCAAAGCTATGGTTTTTCCAGTAGTCATGTATGGATGTGAGAGTTGGATGAATAAGAAGGCTGAGTGCCAAAGAATTGATGCTTTTGAATAATGATGCTGGAGAAGACTCTTAAGAGTCCCTTGGACTTCAAGGAGATCAAACCAGTCATTCCTAAAGGAAATCAGCCCTGAATATTCATGAGAAGGACTGATGCTGAAGCTGAAGCTCTAATGCTTTGGCCACCTGAGGTAAGGAGCAGACTGATTGGGAAAGACCCTGATGCTTAGAAAGACTGAGAGCAGGAGCATAAGGGGGGCACAGAGGATGAGATGATGGATTGCATCACCAACCCATCGACCTGAATTTGAGCAAACTCAGGAGATAGTGGAGGTCAGAGGAGTCTGGTGTGCTATAGTCCATGGTGTCACAATGAGGGACATGACTTAGTGAATAAATGACAACAAAACATGTAGGAGAATGGTAAAACCAAAAAGAAAAAAATTCAAGAAAGCTGACAATATATATACCAAGTGCCAGCAAGGAATTAGAGCAATTAGCGCTCTCACATAATACTGGTGTAAATGCAAAGTGGTGTAATAATTTAGTAGTCTCTTACACTTCCCTTATGATGTGGTAATGCCACTTCTAGGTTTATATTCATAAGAAATGAAAATTTATGGCCTTAAAAACCTGTATTGATATGTTTGAAATTGAAAGTCTCTCAGTCATGTCCAGCTCCGTGATCCTATGGACTATATTGTTGATGCAATTCTCTAGGCCAGAATACTGGAGTGGGCACCCTTTCCTTTCTACAGGGAATCTTCCCAACCCAGGGATCAAACCCAGGTCTCCCACATTGCAGGAGGATTCTTTACCTGGTGAGCCACAAGGAGAGCCCATTGATTTATTACAGCAAATTTATTAATAATTTCTAAAAACTGGAAGAAACTTAAATACCCTTCAACTGATGAATGGATAAACCAAGATAATACATACACACAGTGGAATACTACTTGGCCAGTAAAAAGAAACAAATGATTGATACACCCAGTGACATTGCTAAATCTCAAGTGATTTTGTTTGAAAAGCAACTAGACCTAAATTTTAGATAATTGTTATTCCATCTGTATGACATTTTGTAAGAAACAGAACTATAGGGACAGAGAAAATCTGTGGTTTCTGAAGACTAGGGTGGGAGGGGAGCCTGATCACAAAAGGACAGTGCTGGGGAACAAATGGGGACCATTTTGTATCATGATTATAGTGGTGAATTAAAAACCATCGATTTATATACCATAAATGGTAGATTTTAGTGTGTAATTTAAAAAATAAAGAAATGAGTTTTGACCAACCTCCTAGTAAATGCACAGACTGTATCTGTGGGCACACAAACAACCCAGGGAGGCTGAGAAAATTTCCACAACGGTGGGACATTAGTTGAAATTTTCAGAGAAGCAGGTATAAACTCTTCCCTGTAGTTCTGTAGTTCTTCTGTTAATAAGACAATAGGCTTTTTACTCCAAAGGGCAGTACCAACGTACAGTTATATTTGAGAACATGAAAGGGAAAAGAAACATTTATTGATTTTTATATGCCATGCATTTTGCTAGACACTTTTTCACATAGAGGAACAGAACCTCACTGTGACCTCAAGATTTTATTCCCATTATACAGATAAAGAAACTGGGGCTTCCCTGGTGGCTTAGCAGTAAAGAAAGTCTGGAATGCAGGAGCCACAGACGACTCAGGTTTGATCCCTGGGTCAGAAGATCCCCTGGAGAAGGTCATGGCAACCCACTCCATTCTCCATTTCCTAGAGAATCCCATGGATGGAGGAGCTTGGTGGGCTACAGTCCACAGGGTTGCAAAGAGTTGACATAACTGAAGTGACTTGGCACACAGATGAAGAAATGAAGTCACCGAGAGACTGAATAACTTACTCAAAGTTCTGAAACTAGCAAGCAAAGTTTGGGTTTCTAGTGAAGATTGTCAGCCTTATCCTTCTTTATTAGAAGGTACCACCATCTACTTGTGAATAGATAAAGAAAGTCAGAATTGGTTTTTCTCATCTCTTCTCATCGTTCCTTTGTCAGAGAGCTGTAGTCTGCACAGAGTCACAGTGACTTTTTAAAATAGAAGATTGTAGGCAATAGGGACCTCTCATTCTACTGTAGGATGTTGCTCTTTCCACCTGGTATTAAACAATGTTGTTAAATTTTTTACTTAAACTTTCATAACTTTAAAAAGCAATGTTTCACAAAGAATTATAAGATTTACAAAATTCAGCCTTCATTATTTATTCCTGTAAATATTCAGAGATTTAGAAATGTCTTACTTAAAATTCTAGACTAGCATTAAGAAATCATATGAGAAAAAAAAAGTACCAGTTTTTAAAGAGTAGGTAACAGAGGTCATAGAGAGGATTAGGAATATTTAATTAAAATTGGTTTCACTGGGCTGAGATAAAACATTCATATTTGTATTATTGCCTTTTTGTGATAAACTGTTTATGATAACAATTTTAATATATATCTGATATTTTACAAGCTCAAACAACTTTTAATGAAGAACTTGCTAGCACAAAATAGAATGTGTGTTATATTCCTGAAGGCAAAGACAATATTTTCCAGTTTTATTGAGATATAATTAGCATATAACATTCTATAAGTTTAAGGTATACAACATGATTTGACCTATGTATATGTTGTGAAACGATTACCATAAGAAGTTTAGTTAATATCTATCACCTCACAGAGTTAACATTTTTCTGTGATAAAAGCTTGAAGATCTACTACTGTCTTAGCACCTTTCACATACTTAACACCATGTTGTTAACTATACTCACTATGAACTCACACAGCTAAATAGCAAAAAAAACTTTCTCCAATGCACAGCAAAGACAATACTTAAAGTATCAGTTCAGTGGCTCAGTCGTGCCTGACTCTTCGCGACTCCATGAATCGCATCACGCCGGGCCTCCCTGTTCATCACCATCTCCCGGAGTTCACTCAGACTCACGTCCATCCAGTCCATGATGCCATCCAGCCATATCATCCTCTGTCATCCCCTTCTCCTCCTGCCCACAGTCCCTCCCAACATCAGAGTCTTTTCCAGTGAGTCAACTCTTTGCATGAGGTGGCCAAAGTATTGGAGTTTCAGCTTTAACATCATTCCTTCCAAAGAAATCCCAAGGTTGATTTCCTTCTGAATGGACTAGTTGGATCTCCTTGTACTCCAAGGGATTCTTAAGAGTCTTCTCCAACACCACAGTTCAAAAGCATCAATTCTGCGGCGCTCGGCCTTTTTCACATTCCAACTCTCACATCCACACATGACCACAGGAAAAAACCATAGCCTTGACTAGGTGGACCTTAGTTGGCAAAGTAATATCTCTGCTTTTCAATATACTATCTAGGTTGGTCATAACTTTTCTTCCAAGGAGTAAGCGTCTTTTAATTTCCTGGCTTCAGTCACCATCTGCAGTGATTTTGGAGCCCCCCAAAAGAAAGTCTGACACTGTTTCCACTGTTTCCTCATCTATTTGCCATGAAGTGATGGGACCAGATGCTGTGATCTTTGTTTTCTCTATGTTGAGCTTTAAGCCAAGTTTTTCGCTCTCCTCTTTCACTTTCATTAAGAGGCTTTTAAGCTCCTCTTCACTTTCTGCCCTAAGGGTGGTGTCTTCTGCATATCTGAGGTTATTAATATTTCTCCCAACAATCTTGATTCCAGCTTGTGTTTCTTCCAGTCCAGCGTTTCTCATGATGTACTCTGCATAGAAGTAAATAAGCAGGGTGACAATAGACAGCCTTGACGTACTCCTTTTCCTATTTGGAACCAGTCTGTTGTTCCATGTTCAGTTCTAACTGGTGCTTCCTAACCTGCATACAGATTTCTCAAGAGGCAGGTTAGGTGGTCTGGTATTCCCATCTCTTTCAGAATTTTCCACAGTTTATTGTGATCCACACAAGAAATATTCTCAAATACTCTGTAAATGATTATTCAATAATTGGTTTTAAAGATCAGTTTGGGAAAAAAAAAATCAAATGTCTACCTCACTTGCCAAGTAAATTATAGAAGAATTAAATATTTAACTATAGAAAAGTAACACAAAAATGCAGTAGGAAATTGTTGATAAATATGTCTATAATATAAACTATAAATATATTTATACTCTTGGGAATGAAGAAAGCTTTTCTAAGTATGACATCAAAGGCATAAATCAAAAGGAAAAAACTGACAGTGTCAACTACATTAAATGTAAAAGTTATGTAAAGTGAAATCTTTATTATCAAATTAAAAGAAAAAAGGCTAGGCTGGAAAAAAGCATTTGTAACATATTTGGCAGGGAAAGAATTGTTATCCCAAAATTAATGTCTCAAATATGGATAACAGTAACAACCTATCAGAAAAAAAAATAGCAAAGACTTGAGCAAAATTTACACAAAAGAATATAATTAGCCAATAGACCTTGAAAAACTAAATCTTTGAAATAAAGACATGAAAATTTAAAAATAAGATGACCTTTGAAACTAATTGCACTGATGATTAGTTATTTCCAATACCCAGCTGTGGCAAAAGAAATTGTGAAAGTGTTAGTCGCTCAGTTGTGTCAGACTCTGTAACCTCATGATCTGTCCATGGAATTCTCCAGGCAAGAATATTGGAGTGAGTTGCCATTCCCTTC
>SJYC01006604.1:0-14526 GCA_006408675.1 Madoqua kirkii
TGCACACATGGAATACTCAGTGATTTTCTTTGTTGTTATTGTTTAGTTGCTAAGCGGTGTCACACTGTTCATGACCCCATGGTCTGCAGCAGGCCAGGCCCCTCTCCCCTCCACTGTTTCCCGAAGTTTGCTCATTCATGTCCGTTGAGTCTGTGCTGCTATCAAATCATTTCACCCTCTGTCTCCCCCTTCTCCTTTTGCCTACCATCTTTCCCATTCTAGAATGGGTTTATATTGGCTGGTAATTGTAGACTGTTAAGACTTCAGAAAGTTTAGAAGCCAACTGTTGAAGTGCTGGTATCTTGAAATCAACCATCGTGTGAGTGCTTTCCATGGAAATCTAAAAATGCTGCAAATCTAGACTTGTTTGATTGCTCAGAGAGCTGACTGAAAAACATTTACCAGCATTTAACTGCCTTACATCTATTATTAATAATATTTGTACAAAATTAAATGACAGCAAAAAAATTTACTATTTTTTTCTTACATGGGGATATCGTCTAAAGCAATATGTGTAACAATTATTTTAAAAACAGAGAAAAAGAAACTGGAATATGAGCCATGTAGTATTTTCTGAGTGGTTACATTAAAAGCATCTATTTTATTTACTTTTACATAGTTAGATTTTCTACTTGGAACATATGATACTTCTGTAGCAAAACGTTATTGTTTGAATAAGCAGTTCTTGATGTTTCTGGGTACCTGTGTGCTCCGTTGCTAAGTTGTGACTGACTGACTGTGACTTCATGGACTGTAGCCCACCAGGCTCCTCTGTCCATGGGATTCTCCAGGCAAGAATACTGGAGAGGGTTCCCATTTCCTTCTCCAAAGGATCTGCCCAATCCAAAGACTGAACCACATCTCCTGCTCCTCCTGCATTGGCAGGTGGATTCTTTACCACTGAGCCTCCTGGGAAGCCCTTGATGCTTCTGAGTTACTCCTAAATATCGCTAGGAGAATCTTCATAATAGTACAGAGCAGGAATCAACAAACTTTGGCCCATAGGCCAAATGTAGCCTGTCACCTGGTTTATAAATAAAGCTTTATTGGAATACAAGCTCATTGGTTTACATATTGTTATGGCCGTTTTGGCACCATAATGGTAGGATTCAGTAGTTGAGACATAGATTTTGTGGCTCACAAAACCTAAAATACGTGCTATCAGGCCCTTAGAAGTTTCCCATCCATGTTCTAGACATACTTTGGACCATGTCTGTCTGCCCCCTTATGGAGAGATTTCTTCTCATCTATGTTCTCACAAACCCTCCCATATGGATGTGCCCAATTTCTATCCCTTCATCCAGGTCAGGAGTCACTGGATCCTTACTCAGGACCTAACTCTCCTTAAAGCAGCTAGTGACCAACTTATGTGACAGTTTTTTCTTCTGGGAATTTTGTGCTGGGAAACCAGCAAACTGTTGGCATTGACCTGGATGCCATGGATAGAATCCGAAAATAACCTTAAATTTCAGTTCAGCAGAAACTGAATTTACAGAGGCAGTAAATTGGAGAGGGGTGGTTCCACTCTAGTGGTTCCCCAGAGAGAAGCCATGAGCTGAGGAAGACCACATGGTGCCTGGGAGAAGAAAGAAGACTCGGTTTCTGTGTGTATAGTTCTTTGGTTTTGTCCCAACAAAGGGGCATATTTGACTCTTATGCAAATGTCTGTCTGATGAACTCTGGACAAAGAATATTACTATATTCTTAGAAGTATTTAAAGACTCATGGAAAAACCTCACTGGTCTGAATGGTAAAATAATATGTCAACTATGGTTAAGAACAGAGAGTACTTCCTACAAAATAATGGTTTGTATAACAAAAAAAGTCACAATAAATACAATTTTATAATAGCCAACATACCATTGTGTACTGTTCTATACAATTGAATGTATGAATGCTCACCCTGAACAGTTACAGGAAAGGGTGTTTAAGGCCACTGAACTTTATTAAGATGCCACGGGTACAGAAACGCCTGTGCCAAAGGGCTTGAAGCTCATCCTCTGTGGAAGTCAGTAGCCCCTTACTGCTGACGCCAGCAACAACAGGAGAGAAGAAGGTGGATGTTAAGAGGAACCCAAGCGGCTGAGAAACACATGGGGATCCCTTGCCCCTAGAGGGAACTCAGAACTATTTTGGGGGAACTCAGAACTATTTTTGGAGAAACTCAAGGGTGCTAGGGCTCAGTGAGTGGAGGAAAAAAGCCAAGGGACAAAGATTTGTGACAATTTTTGTGGCCTTATTTTTATGACCCCAGCGTGAAAGTGGAAGATGTAGGGTTTTTAGTCTCAAGTCACAGACAAGGAAACTAAAACTCAGACTTGGCTACAGAGCTGATAAGGCAAAAGGATTAGGGCTCAAACCCAGATTAGAACCCTAAGTTCTTTTGTCCTGTTTTTCAACAAATGTTAGCGATGCGTGTCACAAGATATGAATAAATAATACTCAGAAACCTACTTGGAAAGAGAAAGAATCGGTCTATACCCATAACAGTGCCTTTCTATAGGGGTTTGTCTAGTGGCTTGAACACAGCAGTTGCTCAAAAGCTTTTGAACAGTCTGCCCACTGGTTGTGATCTGGTCAGACAGGGCCAAGTTGTTGTTGCTTAGTCACTAAACTGTATCTGACTCTTTAGCGACCCCATGAACTGTATAGCCCGCCAGGCTCCTCTGTGCATGGGATTTTCCAGGCAAGAATACTGGAGTGGCTTGCCATTTTCTTTTCTCTTTTCTATTCAAGGACAATGCCAGTAATCGTTCAGGAAGCTAATCCCTACCTAGGTTAGTGAGCTTCACATCAGGCTTCTTCTGTTCCCTGTATCTTGTGAGTCTGACCTCGTAAAGACTGACAAGGAGTGTAAAGTCATGTGCCTTTTCTATAGAACAGGATGACTTTTTTTTTTTAAATAGAGGCATCAATATCATTGCTGGTAAGTATAGATTTTGCAAATGGTTTTCAAGGTCGATACATATTAATTGAGAGTACTGTGATACTAGAGTGGCTTTTCTAGTAAGTAACAGATCTTACTGGCTTTCAGTCTCGGTGCCACTGTCTTCACAACAGTAGAATCTAAGCAACATAGGGCTTAAAAAAAGAAATCTGAAAATTGCCAATGGCAGGCAGGAACCCCCTGTCTAATTGTATTCAAACTCGTTTGAACTGATTTCCAAAGAGCTTCATCCTTCTCACCTCTTTCAAAAAGAGCAAACCAGCAACTTCTTTTAATTCGGTTCTGTCTGGGAAGGGTTTTAAAACTAAAAAGAGAGAGAGGGTGGAGAAATCTGATCTACCAGCTCTTGCAATCCACCAGCCCTGCTGTATACAGAATAAGGAAGGTTCATTATGGACTGAGGTTGCCAAGGCACAAGATAGCAACCTGAGTCCCTGCTTTTACGCTGAGTGTGACATTTTGGTGTCCTTTGTGAGGTGGTCCATATGGAACAGCAGAGCACCTCGTCAGAGCTGGGCTAATTCCTTGTGGAATGAGGGGAGAGGGTGTGAACCAGCCAGGAGTGAGCAGAGGCAGTTGATGTCGCAGGTTATGCCAAGATGAAGGCTGCTGCCTCCCAAGTGATGCCTCTGTGTGCCAGGTCCCCCTGATGCAAACCGGCACTGCAAGATGACCCTGGTTTCTCCTGGCTTTGTAGACACGGTCTCCGGTAGTGGTTTGACTGCACGACTCTCAGCGCTGCTAATGCTCAGGTGTGTGGGGGCAGTGGGAGTAAGGAAGAGGAACTCTGGGACCCCCAATGATAGGGGATCATCGCTGCAGAGACCTTCACAGCTCTTTGCTGCTAACCTGGGTTGTTGTCCTCTCCCTACCTCCTGTTCAGAAAAACCTCAAGAAAATGACTCAGATTCAAGTTATTTCCGATTGTGATTATCTGAGAGCTAATTATTGCCTTTTGCACCATCGCTTGGCTTGTTCCTGCCTTCCCCCGGCCCTCCTGCTGCTGACCATTTCCCTGTCATTAGCACTTTCACCAGCGACCACGACAGCAAGGACGGCAGAATAGAGTGTGCTTACATCAGTCCGCTATGCTGTAGTTTATCACCTCTGTGTGCAGGTTCCAGACGGAAAGGACGAAAGCTGCAAGGTCTGCTCTCTCTCCCTGTCCTCACCGGTAGAGATAACTGAGAATCGTGTGGGCAAATGCTTCATGCTTCACATTAGCACCTGCCCACAATGGTGCTGGCAGTTGGCTGACGTATGTCAGTTCTCTTTGGCCTTGTCCTGAGTCTTCTGCTGTCTAAACTGTGGCCAGGTCACCGGGGAAATTGTGCTCATTTATAGACCAGCAAGGGACTGGTTCAAGAAGCAGGTCTGATTTAGAACCCAGGTCCACTGCTAATTAGCCATTAGAACTTCGGTTCCTCGATGGGGGGACATGTGTGGTTTCTGTCAGCTCACCATTCATTCCCTCTCTCCTCACTGAACTCATGGTTGAGTTGCGTGGAAGACAGATAACCTCCAAATCTTTCTTTCTAATGAGGTTAAAAGCTTCAGTTCTCAAAAGGGGATTTGTGGGTATGATGAGTGCTAACCACTGTAGTCATGTCTGACTCTTTGCGACCCTATGGACTGTAGCGCACCAGGCTCCTTTGTCCATGGGATTCTCCGGGCAAGAATACTGGAGCGGGTTGCCATTCTCTTCTCCAGGAGATCTTCCCCGACTCAGGGATCCCATCAGCTTCTTTTACGCCTCTGGCTTCGGGGATCAGGTTCTTTACCACTAGCGCCACCTGTGGGTTTGATCGAGTAAGGGAAGCAGAGTCATGGAGACAAGGATCTACAGACCCTGAGACTGGATCAGGAGCAGGACCCCAGAAAGAAGTGGCTGTATGGTGTATCTTAGCCAGGGAATGTCTGCCCAAGAATGTCACTGAAGTCGTAGAGTCACTGGACCCAAAGAAGCCAGTGAAGGCAGAAATACACCACCTGTCTAGAATGGAGATTGAGGCAGCAAGAAGCCACGGCCCAGCACCCACCATTGACGCCTTGTCTTTGCATAGACTTCAGTGCAAATTCTCAGAAGAAATTAGGCTTATTTTTCCACCAATGGAAAAAAGTGGACTGAGACACAGAAATGAAGTTAAGGTATAGAAAATGGGTAAGATTATCTTTTCTGAATACCTAATTTGATGAAATTATCTCTGATATGCTATTTAGTGTATACTCTTGAGAAGCCTACACTCTTCTGAAACCATAAAATAGGATTTGGTTCAGTTCAGTTCAGTCGCTCAGTCATGTCCTATTCTTTGTGACCCCATGAATTGCTGCACTCCAGGCCTCTCTGTCCATCACCAACTCCTGGAGTTCATGCAAACTCATGACCATCAAGTCAGCGATGCCATCCAGCCATCTCATCCTCTGTCAGCCCCTTCTCCTCCTGCCCCCAATCCCTCCCAGCATCAGGGTCTTTTCCAATGAGTCAACTTTTCGCATCAGGTGGCCAAAGGATTGGAGTTTCAGCTTTAGCATCAGTCCTTCCAATGAACACGCAGGACTGATCTCCTTTAGGATGAACTGGTTGGATCTCCTTGTAGTCCAAGGGACTCTCAGGAGTCTTCTCAAACACCACAGTTCAAAAGCATCAATTCTTCAGTGCTCAGCTTTCTTCACAGTCCAACTCTCACATCCATACATGACTACTGGAAAAACCATAGCCTTGACTAGATGGACCTTTGTTGGCAAAGTAATATCTCTGCTTTTCAATATGCTATCTAGGTTGGTCATAATTTTCCTTCCGAGGAGTAAGCGTCTTTTAATTTCATGGCTGCAATCACCATCTGCAGTGATTTTGGAGCCCCCCAAAATAAAGTCTGCCACTGTTTCCACTGTTTCTCCATCTATTTGCCATGAAGTGAGGGGACCAGATGCCATGATCTCCGTTTTCTGAATGTTGAGCTTTAAGCCAGCTTTTTCACTCTCCTCTTTCACCTTCATCAAGAGGTTTTTTAGCTCCTCTTCACTTTCTGCCACATAAGGGTGGTGTCATCTGCATATTTCTCCCAGTTATTGATGTTTCTCTGGGCAATCTTGATTACAGCTGTGCTTCATCCAGTCCAGCATTTCTCATGATGTACTCTGCATAGAAGTTAAACAAGCAGGGTGACAATATACAGCCTTGACATATTCCTTTTCCTATTTGGAACCAGTCTGTTGTTCTAAATAAAGTCTGCCACTGTTTCCACTGTTTCTCCATCTATTTGCCATGAAGTGATGGGACCAGATGCCATGATCTCCGTTTTCTGAATGTTGAGCTTTAAGCCAGCTTTTTCACTCTCCTCTTTCACCTTCATCAAGAGGTTTTTTAGCTCCTCTTCACTTTCTGCCACATAAGGGTGGTGTCATCTGCATATTTCTCCCAGTTATTGATGTTTCTCTGGGCAATCTTGATTACAGCTGTGCTTCATCCAGTCCAGCATTTCTCATGATGTACTCTGCATAGAAGTTAAACAAGCAGGGTGACAATATACAGCCTTGACATATTCCTTTTCCTATTTGGAACCAGTCTGTTGTTCTGTGCCCAGTTCTAACTATTGCTTCCTGACCTGCATATAGGTTTCCCAAGAGGCAGGTCAGGTGGTCTGGTATTCCCATCTCTTTCAGAATTTCCCACAGTTTATTGTGATCCACACAGTCAAAGGCTTTGGCATAGTCAATAAAGCAGAAATAGATGTTTTTCTGCAACTCTCTTGCTTTTTCCATGATCCAGCAGATGTTGGCAATTTGATCTCTGGTTCCTCTGCCTTTTCTAAAACCAGTTGGAACATCTGGAAGTTCATGGTTCACATATTGCTGAAGCCTGGCTTGGAGAATTTTGAGCATTACTTTGCTAGCATGTGAGATAAGTGCAATTGTGCAGTAGTTTGAGCATTCTTTGGCATTGCCTTTCTTTGGGATTGGAATGAAAACTGACCTTTTCCAGTCCTGTGGCCACTTTTGAGTTTTCCAAATTTGCTGGCGTATTGAGTGCAACACTTTCACAGCATCATCTTTCAGGATTTGAAATAGGATTAGGGAAGTGGCTCAGTCGTGTCCAACTCTTTGCGACCCCATGGACTGTAGCCCACCAGGCTCCTCCATCCATGGGGTTCTCCAGGCAAGAGTATTGGAGTGGGCTGCCATTTCCTTCTCCAGAATTTCCAAATAACCTGCTTGTTAACATTCGTGACTGAATCACTCCATTTGTATTTGTTTAAATAGCGGATAAAACCATGACAGTTAAGATTCTGCTGCTTATTTTTTAAAACTCTCAGCTAAGGCATAAATGAGAAAGTATCTTTCTAGAAGATTATTTGGAAAAAGGTAACAAAATCCCTAAAAGGGTGCACATATACATTGGCCCCCAAAATTGAAGAATTTACCCTAAGTCAGTAATCATGAATATGTTTGAAGATTTAATTATAAGAATGTTTATAATTGTGGCAAAGTTAATTTTTTCCATTTTATTGAGGTATAATTTTTTTATTGTGAAATGCACAAAGTTTAAGTGTACAGTTCAATAAGTTTGAACAAATCCACATGCCATCAGGATATAGAATGTTTCATCACCCCAGAACATCCCTTGGTGTCCCTTCGCACTCAGTGTCTCCACCGGAGCAGCAACGGTTCTGATTTCTATCACCATGGTTTAATTCTGCTTATCAGAGATACTATCATGACAATATTAAAGGTATAATTTTTTGATACTTATCTTCTATGAACCATGACCCCTAGCATCTACTGTAGGCTCAGAGAAGGAGGGAGCGTGAATGCAAACTCAAGAAAGATGAGGTAGGATGCTGTCCCAGGCAAAAAGGAGGAGGAATTGGGAAGAAAGGCTGTCCTTCTACTCCCGTGGACGGTGGGAAATGATGAGGTAAAGGAGTCAGGCAAGATGATCCATACTTTTTTATCATCCAAGAGCTGGGAGAGAGGTTAGACAGGAAGAAGTCGAACCCTGTAGCTGACACTCTTGCCACTCTCCAATTAATATAAAACCTTCCTCCTCATCAATGAGATATCAAAAGAAATAATGGTTGAGGGCTTTATGAACAGGGTGCTGTTTTCCTTATAGAAAGAATAAACATTGATCACTCCTTCACTCAACTTTTTTTATTGAGACCACTAGACAACAAACTTGAGGATGAAAAACCAGGATGCTAAAGGATGGCAGTAGGAAATATAGAAAGAGACCAGATCCTTGGTGGCAGCCCCAACAATGTTACTAATTGCTTACCTTTGGATTTCATATTACATGGAAAATGCAGATCCTGGTTCATTGAACTGCTGATAGCTGGATTCCAGTTACTTGAAGCTGAAGGTATTCCTGATGGGTTTCCAGAGGAGACTGCCTTGCAGGGCTCTCTAATTCCAAGCGTACCAACCTAGTGTAGCCACAGCAGAGTAATGTTGGTGGCATGACAGGGTTAATCATAAGAGAAGCCTGAATGAAGCCACCTCAATTGTCCATCACTATCTGCATGGCATGGAAGAAATCCAGAAATCCCTATTGGCTTCATAGAGACAGGCAGACATTAGCTGATGCTGCTGATGGGGGAGATTTCTGGGGGAAAATGACCTTGAGATTGGGAGCTTTGTGGTGGATCACTCAAGCCAGCGATTGAACTTGTGACACACAAATAACTCAAGGCAACACATAAGACCAGTTGGAATGCAGGTGGTACCAGGTCAAGCAGCAAGAACTAGCAGATACTAATAAATCAAGAAAAAGTAAACTATGAGTTATTTGGACATTGGCCTCAACATAGTATGTTCACAAGGCTTTCCAAAGGTGAGAACAGCATCAGGACAAGAATCTGGGTCCAAAGACTCACTTTTTCCTGCTACCTCATGAATGTAAGTTACCTGATGCTCCTACATCCCAGGCACTAATTACGAGGGAGTAGGAGGAGGGAATCTGAAAGACTGAGCATTTGTCCAAAAGGTACCTAACTGCCCAAGAGTGAATGTTTAGCTTGTAACACTAGACTGAGTGGACTTTCTGCACAATTACTTCTCCAGCCACATGTTACTCAATATTATTTATTTTTCAATACTTAAAATATCAAAAAGGGAGGGATAGTATAAAGAGTAAAAAATATAGGTCATTGTAGATAAATTATAGAAGAGCCATTGAATAAAATATTATTTGGCAATTAAAATGAATTAGTGTTTCAGCTAAACAAGGTGGATTGAAGACACAGTAATCAAAACTTCCACTCCTCAAATCCCCTCTAGAATAATAAAAGACAGGGAATGGGAGAGGAGGAGCACAAAAGACAGATCAGAAGCTAGAACAAAGCATAACAAGTGGTAACTGACTTTAACAGAGCTAAAGAAAGGTTCATTCTCAAAATATTTATTTGGCTGAGTGGGTCTTTGTTGTGGCACGTGAGATCTAGTTCCCTGACCAGGGATCGAACCTGGGCCTCCTGCTTTGGGAACGCAGTCTTAAACCTGGACCACCAGGGGAGGCCTGATAGCTTCATTCTTAAGTAGCAGTGGAGGAAGTCCAGAAATTGGCTGATCTACAATGAAGAATATCAGAGAAGCTCAGGGATTGAACATCAACATAATTTTGCTGTGTGTGTGTGTGTGTGTGTGTGTGTGTGTGTGTGTGTGTGTACAAATGGAGCTGGAAAAAGACAGTTGAAATGCTAAGATCCTTGGCTTCTTTTCCACACTCCTTGAGGTCTCCTTACAAGTCCCCACCCCAGCAGAAGACTGAAATTCACTCTCCAGAGAGGCTAAGCCAAAGGTCTCGTGAACTATGGACACTGGACAAAGTGAAGGCTTCAAAGAGAGTGGCTATATGAAAAGGTTGACATTGAAGGGTGAGAGTTCTGGCCCCCTATCACACTTTGCCCACAAAATGGTGAAACTAATTTATAACCCCCAAGAAGGGGACTGGAAGTTGCTGTTCTTAAAGTTGGTCTTTTTTCATCTTCAAATAAAAAGACCTTCAGACACAGTGGAGGTGTTTGCCCCCCAGCTTAAAATCCAATCAGCCACACCTCCTCACTTACACAGAGCTTCTAACAAACTTTTCTGTGTTTCATACTAAAACCGGTGGAGTCACCTAGGCGTTTGGAGAAAGCCTATGTGTTGGTCAATGTTCCTAGTTACAAACATGGAATCCGTGATTGGCTCATTTAAGCAGGAAATGAACGAGTTAAAGCATATTATTGCAGAATTAGAGGGAAATGTATAGGTAAGTTTAGAAACCAATGGTGAGTGACAGGCTCTAAAAATCAGTAGTTACTGAGTCAGCTTCAGGGTCCAGTCTGAGCTCCCACTGCTTGGTTGGTGACAACAGGCAAAAAAAAATGATTGTTATGCGTAAATGGAGACAAGTTTGTCTGTGAATCCTCCAGAATCTGTAGGGAGAGGGACTATGGGAAAACTCAAGACATCATTCTAATTTTCCAGGTAGGGCATAGAGGGTCTTATTTTTATTTTTCTATTATCAATTTTTTACTTCACAGACATGAACTCTGATACCTTTGGGTTCCATGTGTAAGAAAAGAAGTAAAACCAAATTTTAGCTGAAGATATCTCTGCAATATCAGGATTTTGGTAATAGCTTATTTTTCTCTTTGTGGTTACTGTATGTTTCCACATTTCATTATTTTTAAATCAGAAGTATTTTTTAAAATTGTTGGGGAAAAAAGAAATATTATTGGTGGCCAGAGTGGGCAGATGAGCTAAGAAACCCCAGAGCATCTCTTTGCCTTTGTAAACTTCTTCCTGGCTGTTTTGGGGGTAAAGTTCACTTGGAGAATGCTCGCCTCTGTACCGCAGCTCTGAGTAACTGCTTCAGACTTTCAATGTTCTTACTAGCTTTTAACCAGTAATGAGAAGGCTATTCTAGATAAACGTATGTAGGCCAGCAGGAGAAGAGGGAGAGCCACACGTGGTGAGGCGGCTTTTGATTAAGCATCGCAACCCAGTTTCCCACGTGAGCAGAGCCGGGGGTGAGTGAAGCAGTAGCCGCTCTTGATCGAGATCTTTACGTGGCTGGCACTTTATAATTCCTAAGGTCAGTCCATGTTTGAGGGTATGATTCACTCTCCTATGTCTCCCATCTCCCGTAATCTCATCGAAGTTCATCCATCCAAGGGCAACCCCTCAGTCATCCTTGATTTCTCTTTTTCCCCCACCTCCAACTTTGAATCACCCACTGAGCCTGTATTTCCAGTTCCATGTCTGTCTCTGAAGTGATTTTCAAGTCCGTCTCATTCTCTGAATCACCTTGCATCTGCCCACTTTCGGGCCTTCCTCGCTGCTGCCCTGGACAAATGGGAAAACCTCCTAAATGTCTGGTTGGCCTGCAGGGCAGAATAACTACTTCCAACTCTGTCAAGGAAGAGCCCCCCCCCTCTTTTCCACAAGGCCAGTGCCAAGCCTTCTTGCAGGGTGTACAAACCTTTCATAAATGGACCCTAAACTTTAGTCAGTTTCTGCTTTGAAGTGACCAACTTGTCCTTGTTTGCCAGAAATTTTCCAGGTTTTTAACACCCAGAAAACCCTTCATTCCTGGGAAAACCAGGATGTTGGGCATCCTATCCTAGCCCTTGTCACCCATTCCCAACTCAGCTGGCACATAAACAAAGCCTTTACATTTGATAAGGCAAGGTATGACTGTGCCTTAAAAATTTTTATCTTCCCCAAGCCTGAACAGGATCTGGCATGTCATAGGCAATGAGTAATCTGTCACTCCCCAACAATCCATGATGTCAATAAGGCTAGTATTTTCTTTAAGATTTTTGACCTCCTCTCTGTTATTTGTCTTGAGAATGAAAGTTTGGAAAATATATTTTATTGTGACACTTTTCCTTTAGTAAATGACACTGGCTTAAAATGGTGGGCTAGGTGTTTTTTCTACCACCTGTCAACACAGAAACAAACAGCAATATTCATTTATCAGAAATTACTGAAAATAACAAATTTTATCACAGGAAAGAAAGAAGACACAGCTCCTATATTCTATTAACCCCAGGTTGTTATGGAACCTGTCTACTTTAGAATGTTTGAGTATCATTCTAGGATAGATGGTCTTGTCATTACCTCATTTTCTGAAGAAAGATCAGACTGGTGAAAATCTTAAACTTTGGAAGCATGCTTTACAAACTCTGTGACTATTAGTTCCCAAGGACCATATGATCATTAAAAATAGTAGGCTTAATGAAAACCCCATCAAACACAACAGGAAATGCAATGTTTTTTCCATTTTAATAAATATTATTTTATGAACTAGATATTTATATATAGTCGCACTGAAATTCACCACTGAAGGAAATGGCTACCTCCTCCAGTATTGTTGCCTGGGAAATACCATGGACTGAGGAAGCTAGCAGGCTACAGTCCGTGGGTTGTAAAAGAGTCAGATAAGACTTAGTAAGTAAACAACAACCACAGAAATACATTACCAACATAGATTCTATTAGTCTGTGTGCTTATTACACTAATGTTCATGGCAGAGATCCCTGGAAATGACATGCATTTGAGAAAAGTAGAGAACTCTCCAAAATTAAACAATTTAATCCCTGTTTCTGATTGTGATTCAGTCGAGTCTGTACCAGGTGTGTTTGGTAACCTGTATTTCCTTCTGTCTTGAGATGCCTGTTCCCTGTGTGCTGTGCTGTGCTTAGTTGCTCAGTCATGTCTGACTCTCTGTGACCTCATGACTCCTCTGTCCATGAAGATTCTCTAGGCAAGAATACCGGAGTGGGTTGCCATGCTCTCCTCCAAGGGATCGTCCCAACCCAGGGTTCAAACCAAGGTCTCCCTCTTTGCAGGGGGATTCTTTACCAGCTGTGCTACCAGGGAAGCCCCTTTCCCTGTGTGGAGCATCTGAAACTCAAATTGGTTCTGCCACATGCTCAGCTGTAGGTTCTTACATATGTTCTCTAAGTGCACCAGAAACTCCTTGGAACCTCATGCCATCACTGTTCTTTTGAATGGCTAGATATTCACACACACATTCTCTGGTAAGAGGTTCGGATGTTTGTAGTTGCATCTATTGTGAAGTTTTTTGAATCCTCTCTCACACTGACTAAAGACTACTTTTTAAAAATTAAAGTATAGTTCATTTACAATGTTGTGTTAGTTTCAGGTGTACAGCAGTGACTCAATTATATATTCTTATTCAGATCCTTTTTCCATTATAGGTTACAAGATAATGACTATAGTTCCCTGTGCTATACAGTAGGTCCTTCTTATTTATTTTGTGTATAGTGGTGTATATATGTTAATCCCCAACTCCTACTAATTTATCTTCCCTCCCACCCCCTCTATTCCATTTGGTAATCATAAATTTGTTTTTTGACTGTGAGTTTATGGCTTAGAGTAATAGGTGAGGACTAGGTCAGCCTAGTTACCCTGGCAACAGCAGTGAGTGTGTGTACACAATGCGCACATACACAGGTGGATGGAGGAGAGGTTGCTCATTAAAATATACTCCACATGGAAAGGAGATGGGAGAATGTGACTCTTTCCATGTTCAAGTGAAAATCACGTATCCTGCAAAAAAGGAAGCTTGAGGCTGAATCTATTGCCGAGTTTCTTAGGTCCTCTGCCCGCTGAGTAGACAGCTTTTTTTTAAAGGACGCTTTCTGGAGTTGAGTTTGAACCCCATGGATCTTGCTCTCACAGCATCTTTTCACTTGAAATCCACACTTTGTCATCTTTTGCCTTCTTAGGAAAGGAAGCTGGAGAAGGGAATGGCAACCCACTCCAGTATTCTTGCCTAGAGGACTCCGTGGACAGAGGCGCCTAGTGGACTGCTGTCCATGGGGTCGCACAGAGCCGGACATGACTGAAGCGACTTAGCATGCATGTATGCATTGGAGAAGGAAATGGCAACCCACTCCAGTGTTCTTGCCTGGAGAACCCCAGGGATGGAGGAGCCTGGTGGGCTGCCATCTATGGTATTGCACAGAGTCAGACACGACTGAAGCGACTTAGCAGCAGCAGGAAAGATAGTAGACAATGTTAAAAAATTTTTAAATTTGTATATGTATGTATGTATGACAATTGCAAGTAAAATGTTTGTGGGAAGAATCTGGTTTTTTTTTTTTTTTTTTTTTTGGTATTGTTGAATGCCTTTCTTCAATCTTGACTTGGAGCCAGATTTACCTTTTAAAATTTCTATCTCGATCTCTTGCTTATGAACAGGGAAGAAAATAAATATGTTTTAGAATGACCACTTGAGTCTGCAGCAAATCTCATCTTAATCTCCTTCCATTTTGGCAAAGATTTTCAAACCCGAATACTTTCTGTGCAGCCTCGTATAAAATATATTCCATCCTCCTTCACACACCAACAGCAAATGTCACTAAATAATTTTACACTCAGACTTGTGTCTTAATCCAGCTCACCAGATCAGTTCAGTTCAGTCACTCAGTCATGTCCGATTCTTTGCAACCCCATGAATCGCAGCACACCAGGCCTCCCTGTCCATCACCAACTCCCAGAGTTCACTCAGACTGATGTCCATCGAGTCAGTGATGCCATCCAGCCATCTCATCCTCTGTTGTCCC
>SJYC01006605.1:0-14142 GCA_006408675.1 Madoqua kirkii
ATGCTGACCATCTGGTGATATCCATGTGTAGAGTCTTCTCTTGTGTTGTTGGAAAAGAGTGCTTACCAGATAGGCACTATTAATTAAACAGATCTGGAATATGAGATAACACCTATTTGCTACCCCTCTTTTACCCTATTACTTTCTAACTTACTCTTCCTCTCAAACTTATTGACTTTATAATGGAACAGATTTTTTTGTTTGAGAGATGAATGGGGCTTAATATTTTATAACTAGCCTCATATTTTAGATATACTTTGAAAAAAGGTTTAAACACCTATATTCTCTCAAATATATGTAAAACTATATTTGAACTAAAATCACTGGTTTCTGCATAATAATTTTAAGGTGGTTTCTGATACTCTTGAGGAGTTTGAAGTCAAATTTTATTGTTTTTCTCCCTCTCCATAAATTATTTACTGGTGCCTCATGGTATATGGTTTAAGCAAAGCATTGCACAAAGCAAATTATTCAGGTATAGTCTGAGTGCATAACAGTTTGATACATAAATGATTTCATACAACTACAGGAGTTAGCAGGGCTAGTTTATAACTGGAGATATTGTTTTATAAGGTGTTATTATCTTAGAATACATGTGTCAAGAATTCAAAGAACAAAGTTATTTTCAGTGATTACATTTATGGTGGCCAGATACTGTTTTACTTGGAAGCATGGCTTGGCAGTCCACCCAGGATCTAGGCAACCATTTTATTCCCAATTGCACCCTCCACCCCCACCGTTTCAGGTAAAGTGTCAGGTTGGTGCTCTGCTGCTGGGAAAACTAATGATCAAAACTCGGGGAAAAAATCTTTAGAGGTTTTTTCTGGCAGATACCTATGGTCTGGAGGGAAGTGTTGAACAGTGAAAATGATCATGTTTACTCCTAAACTAAATGGGCATTCATCTTATTCTTATGCCTGTCGTGGTGTACCCAGAAAGTGCTGGATGGAGTGAGCGTAATGGAATAACTCCCCGCCCTCTCCAGGAAAAGAAACTTCTCATTGTAATGTTACGGTGTGCTGTGCAATAGTAATGATTTTTATAGCTTCATAGTATACTCTCAACAAACAGCGTTGAAAATGGATTAAATGATTTCGTTTTGCTTTGGCTATTAGTCTATCTCAGAAACAGTTTACCGTCTTGTACGTAATATACCGATAGTGATTATCCCTTATTTCTAAGTAACACTCTCAGGGATTCAATGACAGTGAGAACAGCAGGAAACGCCAAGGAGCATAATAGCTTCCTAAGCAGCTATGTAACTTTCCATTTCTCTGAGGGCCGGGGTAAGTCAGTGGACTGATGGACAGAGAACTTTTGTCTTCTGAATGCTGTCTTATTTCCCCTGTAAGAACCTATGATGGAGGGGCATCAGGACAAAAGAGCCTGAACCGGCAATACGAATGTTTTTCACTCTTGGCAGAAGCTCACACACCACCCCAGTTAGTGTGATAATGGTATTCTTTTCCTGACTATGACCCACCACAGGAAAACCATGAGGGTCACACAATGGCCAGAAATTAACTCTTGACATGCTTGCAGCTTTTCCAGCAAACACTGGGGCTTAATATTACAGAACTAGAAGAGCTGATCTCCCCTGGTGATAGCAATCTGCCTTTCAATTTTGCTGTCTCGAACAGCCAGCTGTGAGCCTTTATATAACATTTCACAGTCCCTTAATTACCACATGACAACCTCAGGGCTGCTAATCCTAATACTGTTCCAAAGTGAGGGACTTATGACGTGTCAGCAGTTTAATGCAACTCTCTCTGTGGTAATCATGTTTTGTGGAAAATATAGTTCTTCCCCAAACACAGTGAATACTCACCTTACAATGTTCAGATAAACTTTTGCTTAGCCTTATATCAGAAATAGCCTCTTGTGTCCTGGTAGAGAGGTATACTGAGACTGCTAAGCATATAACAGAAAGCCAAATGAGAAAGACTGGTAGGGGAAAAGAAGTGGATAACATCAGGCCAGACAAGATTCATTGCACTGCTCAAGCATAGCATAGCTAGTCTTTTTCCTTTTCTTGGTAGAAATTGGGCCGCAAATGCAGCATTCATAGGCTCTGTGAGGATGCCTGGTGATTTAGTAGCTAAGTCATGTCCGACTCTTGTGACCCCATGGA
The DNA here is from genome assembly GCA_006408675.1 of Madoqua kirkii. Lineage (NCBI taxonomy): Eukaryota > Metazoa > Chordata > Mammalia > Artiodactyla > Bovidae > Madoqua > Madoqua kirkii. The sequence goes on from SJYC01006605.1 coordinate 2,132, forward strand.
CTGTAGCCCACAAGACTCCTCTGTCCATAGGATTTCTCAGACAAGAATACTGGTGTGGGTTACCTTTTCCTTCTCCAGGGCATTTTCCCGACCCAAGGATTGAACCTGTGTCTCCTGCATTGCAGGCGGTCTCCTGTATTGTAAGAAATTTCGTTACCACTGAGCCACCAGAGATTCCCATAATGCATAAGGACTAACTAAATTTTGATGATCTTAACATGGCCAAAGTCATGTCTGACTCTTTGCGACCCCATGGACTGTAACTTATCAGGCTCATCTGTCTGTGGGATTTTCCAGGCAATAGTACTAGAGTGGATTGCCATTTCCTTCTCCAGCGGATTAGAATACTGGTGTGGGTTACCTTTTCCTTCTCCAGGGCATTTTCCCGACCCAAGGATTGAACCTGTGTCTCCTGCATTGCAGGCGGTCTCCTGTATTGTAAGAAATTTCGTTACCACTGAGCCACCAGAGATTCCCATAATGCATAAGGACTAACTAAATTTTGATGATCTTAACATGGCCAAAGTCATGTCTGACTCTTTGCGACCCCATGGACTGTAACTTATCAGGCTCATCTGTCTGTGGGATTTTCCAGGCAATAGTACTAGAGTGGATTGCCATTTCCTTCTCCAGCGGATCTTCCTGACCCAGGGATTGAACCCAGGTCTCCTGCACTATAGACAGACTCTTTACTGTCTGAGCCACCAGGGAAGTAATCATTCAGGACTGATATTAACTTGGACTCAAATAGGCTGGATTTGTTTTCTCTGCTTCTGCTTACTTTCTGCCCAAGTTGGTATGCTACTGACTGCCAGAAAGCAATTAATCAAGTCTACATTTCAAATGTAGCAGTGTAAATTTAATACGACATTTGTTGTTTGGTGAGTTCTTAATATCCTCAGACATATTAATCAATCAACAAGTACTTGCTGAGCCTCTATTCTACCCTGAGTGTTTTGCTAAGTGTTCTTGGGGACATGAGACATATGAGATGAAGTTTGAGTTCTCCAAGGAGGTGCAATGAGGTGGCTAACAAGGCTTGAATTCTAGCTTATCAACTTACTAGGCTTTGAGAAAATTAAGTCACATTTTGGACCCTCACTGTTTTTAACATGAAGCTAAAATGCCTGTTGAATGGGGTTAGAATTTCTATCTTGGGCCCCCTCTGAACTCCATATTTGTATATCTAATAGTCAACTTGCCCTGTCCACCTGGATACCTAACAGAATCACAAGCTAAATATGTCCAAGATGCTTCATCCTTGTCATTTCACCCCTACCAGGATCCTCACCATATACTTTTTCCTCCAACTTTTTTCTTTCTCAATACACAGCATCACAGTACTACTAGGTACTCAAAGACTTCCTTTTCTCATTAATTCATCAGCAGGTTCTATCGTTCTTGTCTTGAAAGTACATTTCTGATTCACCTACTTCTCTTTGTCTTCATTGCCCCCACATGTGATTCAGACATCCATCATTCATCTCCTGCAACAGCTCTCTGTCTGGCTTCACAGTTTTGACCCCTGAGTTCTTTAGTCCAATCTCCACTCAGTAGTAAAAATGCTTTTTAAACCTGAATTGGGACTTTTACTTCTGGGTAAGATGTAGAAAGTCGTTAATCCTCACTTTTCAATAGTGTACTTAATTATATTTTGATGTCCCAATTATTCTGGATTTTACTAGTGGCAGCCTCTACAAGTGACTCCTGTGTCTTTGTGACATGTCCTCATTAATTTTACTGAGCACTTCTTTCAATCAGTTCAGTTGCTAAGCTATATCTGACTCTTTGCAACCGCATGGACTGTATAGCAAGCCAGGCTTCCTGTCCATCACCATCTCCCAGAGCCTACCCAAACTCATGTCCATTGAGTTGGTGATGACATCCAACCATCTCATCCTCTGTCATCCCCTTCTTCCGCCTTCAATCTTTCCCAGCATCAGGGTCTTTTCAAACGGGTCAGCTCTTTGCATCAGGTGGCCAAAGTATTGGAGTTTCAGCTTCAACATCAGTCCTTCTAATGAACACTTAGGATTGATCTCCTTTAGGATGGACTGGTTAGATCTCCTTGCAGTCCAAGGGACTCTCAACAGTCTTCTCCAAGACTTTTGAACCACAGTTCAAAAGCATTGATTCTTTGGCACTCAGCTTTCTTTATAGTCCAACTCTCACATCCATACATGACCACTGGAAAAACCATAGCCTTGACTAGATGGACCTTTGTTGGTAAAATAATATCTTTGCTTTTTAATATGCTGTCTATGTTGGTCATAACTTTCCTTCCAAGGAGTAAGTGTCTTTTAATTTCATGGCTGCAGTCACCAAAATCTGCAGTGATTTTGGAGTCCAGTAAATAATGCCTGCCATGTTTCCACTGTTTCCCCATATATTTGCCATGAAATGATGGGACTGGATGCATGAAGTGATGGGACTGGATGTCATGATCTCCTTGACTAAACAAGGCTTTCCAGGCTCACCTTTTAACTCCCTACCCCAGGTCTAGAAGCTGCACTTCTCTGAGGATCCCTGGTTCCTTTCACTGGGGAATGGATCAGAGACCAAGTTTTGTGTGCTCATCTCAGTTCAGTTCAGTCGCTCAGTTGTGTCCAACTCTTTTGCAAACCCACGGACTGTAGCACTCCAAACTTCCTGTCCATCACCATCTCTTGGAGCTTGCTCAAACTCATGTCCATTGAGTCAGTGATGCCATACTCAGCCTGTTGGCTAAGATAAGTGTTCTTAGCAGTTCATATGCCAGGGGTGCTCATTATTCTTAGGATGTCATTGCTTGACCCTTTCAGTGGGCAGAGTTAGGAAACATGTGTATGTATATGTTGCTGTGTAGTTGCTAAGTCGTGCCCAGCTCTGCAACCACACAGACGTATTCTGCCAGGCTCCTCTATACGTGAGACGCTCCAGGAAGAATATTGGAGTGGGTTGCCATTCCCTTTTCCAGGTGATCTTCCTGACCAATGGACTGAACCCAGGTCTTCTACATTACAGGCAGATTCTTTACCATCTGAGCCACCAGGGGAGCCCCATATATATATCTACACACACATACACACACACTTATCTATACATGTGCACATATACATGTATAAGCACATGTATTTTATATTTTAGAAACCATGAGCTCATGTTGAGTTAAATTGATTTCAATCCCAGTTTATCCTGACTTTGTTCACTTACTTCATTTCATATTTGTATGTCCTTTCTTCCAAAGTGTAAACTCTGGCCCCTCACAGTACAGCACATTTACTTATTTATTCAATCTATAATACATTCAAATTTTTCTGTATTGTTTCACCCATCCCTCTTCAAATCATGAATGAAATAAAAGAAGCTCAGAGTTTGTTTGCAGTTCTCTCTCTTCATTCCACCTCATTCTCCACCCCACCCAACACTGAGTGCTTAATAATCAAATTCTGTGTTCATAAATTACCTGATTGTACTTTCTTTTTTTTTTTAACCCTTCCATAAGTGTGGTTATAGTATTTCTTGAAATACTTTCATCTGGATTGGGTTAATTTAATTTTTATATTAAAAACTTTAAGGTTATTACAAAGTCTAAAACTGTATCAAAAGAAATAATCTAACAAGCACCACTGTCACTGTATCCCTTTTGCCCTATTTCTTCCTCTACCTAACCTTATAGGAAGTCAACTTTGTTATTTCTGATTTATTTTATCTGTATTCCTTATGTGAAAGTGAAAGGTACTCAGTTGTGTTCATCTCTTTGCAACCACATGGACTATACAGTCCATGGAATCTCCAGGCCAGAATATTGAAGTGGGTAACCTTCCCGATCTCCATGGGATATTCCCAACCCAGGGATTGAACCCAGGTTTCTCACATTGCAGGCAGATTCTTTACCAGCTGAGCTACCAGGGAAGCCCTGATTTTTAAAAATTTTCCTCTCTATCTCACACAAAAAGAGTAACAATATGTGCTCTTTTGTACTTTACTTTTTGTTCCCTTCATAATATGTCTCAGAAATCATTCTTATAGCAATTCATGGAGTTCTTCTACATTCTTTTTTACCCCCTTCTCACACCCTTCCCCTTCTCTTCCTTTTAATAGCCCTGGCTCAGATGGTAAAGAATATGCCTGCAATGCAGGAGATCTGGGTTTTATCCCTGGGTCAGGAAGATCCCCTGGAGAAGAGACTGGCTACCTACCCACTCCAGTATTCCTGCCTGGAAAATCTTGTAAACAGAGGAGCCTGGCGGGCTACAGTCCATGAGGTCACAGTCAGACATGACTGAGAAACGGGGTCACAGTCAGACATGACTGAGAAACTAACACTTTTACAGTGTGGCTGATACCACTTGGAATATGCACCAAATTTATTATATCAATGCTTGGACGTTTAGAGAATGTCTTATATTTTGCAGATATACATATTGGTACTGTGCATAAATTTGCACATATATATTTTCATATTATTAAAAGTGTAGTTTCAGTATAAATCCCTAGAAGTAAAAGTGCTGGGTCAAAGGCTACATGTAGTTGTAGTTTGCGTGACATTGTCACTTTTCTCTCTAGAGGAGGTGTGTCATTTTGCATTCCAGCAGCGCATAAGATGACTCTTGCCACGCAGCCTCATCAACAGAGTGTGCTGTCAAGTTTTTGAAATCTTGCCAATCTGATGGGTGAGAAATGATGATGCAATGGGGTTTACTTTGCGTTTCTCTTATTCTGTGTAGGTTGTCCATCTTTTTGTATGCTTAAGGGCCAACTTTATATCTCTTTTAATGAAATTTTTTGTCTTTTGTCCATTTTTCTGTGGGATTTTGGTCATTTATTTTTCAATATTTAAATGTTTTTTTATATTAATGATAATAGTCCTTTATCTGTGAAACACCTTGCCAATATTGCCTCTCAGGATATACTCCTTTTAAAGATTGTTTAGTTTTTGGTGGTCAAATTTATCAACATTTTACTGTATTGCATGTGGATTTGAGACATTGTTAGAAATCCTTTCCCTACACTTAGGTTATGTAAGAATTCACCTGGTACTTTTATATTTATATATATTTTTACATTTGTATCTCTGATCCATTGGGTGTTTATTTTGCTTATTATAAGAGAAATGAATCTAATTTTACCATTTTTTAAAAAAGTTATCCCATTTACTAAGAAGAAAGAAGATCATTTTTACTCCATTTTTTGTTACCTTTATCATATGCCCTATTTCTCTATATAATTTGGCTTATTTAATCATCAGACTCTTGACAGCCATGTATGGATTGGTATTTAGGATTATATTTCAAAGGAGCCCCAGCCACAGGGGAAGTTGGGACTGACTCACCAGATCTTTCCCGTGAGCCTTCATTAAATGCATAGGGGCAGTATGGTGATGACTGCAGACAAGAGACCTGAAGAGAATCATATCCCCCATATGCGTGTCTTGTTCCCTAAATGCAGGGTAGTGGCACATTGTAATCACCCTTATGGAGCTCTGGCTGAATTTCTAATCCATGGATTCATAAGCAACACAATTGTTATACTAAGCTTCTAAGTTTGGGGGTTAGTTTGTTATGTAGCAAAAGACAGTTGATGACTTCCACTTTCTCATTTGCATAAAAAGCATATGGAAGTCACCCTGCCATCTAGAAGCAAGTGAAAAAAAAGAGTGAACAGGCTGAAAAATCAACAACTTTTCTTGGATCCATTAGAGAGGGGAAGATACAGGGCAAACCACTGCTCTTAAGATGGGAGACACAGACAGGTGAATTTAAGGAGTCATGGCTTAGACGAGCAGAGTCATAAGTGAAGACCACCACAGGAACCAGTACTGGGGTAGGAAAACCAGAACTGTAGTTGACAAATTGCTGGAGACTCAGTGTGGACAGGTCTGAGAATTAAAACTCCAGGGGTAGCCAGTTGTTGGAAGGACCCCACAGTATTGTAAGATTTACCTCCAGCAGCTTAGCTAGATTCCCACAGTAAATACTGGAGAAAAATCTCCTTAAGTTTCTGGAGAGAAGGGGAAATATGACCCATTTTAAAAATATACCTGAGCATTCTATTCTAACAGGGCCTGCCCTCAGGGGAAGCTAGTTAATCAGAGCCTAACCTATTGGAGTATTATCAGGCTATGGGGGAAAAGGAACTCCAACTACAGCCAACCCTAGCCATCCTATCTCACTTAAGATGGGAGAGAAAAAAAAAAACCTGAGAAATATTTATGAAGCTAACAATCTAGAGGCATGGACTCACTAAAAGACCGATACCTAGTATCATAGAGCTAGGTAAGGCTTCTGCTTCCCCTAGACCTTACCACCACATAATCAAACTTCAGTTTATGCAAACAGTGAAATATTGTTTAGTGCTAAGAAGAAATGAGCTATCAAGTGTTGAAAAGATATGAAAGAAAGCTACATGCACATCCCTACATGAAAGAAGCCAATTTGAAAAGGCTAAACACTGCATGATTTCAACTGTATGACATTACGAAAAAGGCAAACCTATAAAAACAGTAAAAGCCTCAGTGGTTGCCAGGGGTTAGGGGTGGGGTAGAGGTGAGTTGGCAGAGCATAGGGGATTTTTATGGTAATAAGTATACCCTGTATAACATCACAGTGATGGATGATATATTATGCATTTGTCCAAATGAATAGCACTAAGATGTATAACAGTAACAGTGAACCATGATGTACACTATGGACTTTGGGTGATAGGAGGCACTAGCAGTGAAGAACCTGCCTGCCAATGCAGGAGGCACAAGAGACGTGGGTTTGATCCCTGGGCCAGGAAGATGACCTAGAGGAAGGCATGATGACCCACTCCAGGATTCTTGTCTGGAGAATCCCATGGACAGAGGGCCTGGCATGCCATGGTCCAAAGGGTTACAAAGAGTCAGACACAACTGAATGACTAAAGCATGCATGCACAATGGCGGTGTAGGTTCATCAGTTGTAACAAATGTACCACTTGGATGGAGGATGCTGCTGCTGCTGCTAAGTCGCTTCAGTCATGTCTGACTCTGTATGACCCCATAGACGGCAGCCCACCAGGCTCCCCTGTCCCTGGGATTCTCCAGGCAAGAACACTGGAGTGGGTTGCCATCTCCTTCTATGTTTGAAAGTGAAGTCACTCAGTCATGTCTGACTCCTAGTGACCCCATGGACTACAGCCTACCAGGGTCCTCCATCCACGGGATTTTCCAGGCCAGAGTACTGGAGTGGGGTGCCATTGCCTTCTGATGGAGGATAATAAGGAGTTTATGCGTAAGTCAGGACTGCAGCTATCTGGGAATTCTCTCTAATCTCCCCTCAAATTTGCTGTGAGTATTCAACTGCTCTTAAAAAAATTGTCTTAATTTTTAAAACGATAACTGATATACTACTTCCATTAAACACTGTACAAGAAGCCCTGGTCAGTGAAATAAGACCTGGAAAATAAATAAAAGATACATGTATTTGAAAATAAAAGATAGATCTTCCTTTGTGTGCACCGGAAAACTTATGGAACTTACAAACAAAATAAAACAAAAAAACTTACGCTAGTAAGAAGGTTTAGTATGGTTGCAGAATATAAGATTAACATATAAAAATCAATTGTATTTCTATACACCAGCAAAAAAAGGAAAATAAAAACATTTATTATAGCAGCAAAATATCAAACACTTAGGAAGTAATCTGTAAAGAGATACATGAGATCTTTGCACTGAAAATGAAAAAAAGGTTGTTAAGGGATACTAAAGACACTGGAAGACTCAATATTGTCAAGTTATCGGTTCTACCCAAACTGATCACGAATTTCAATATAATCACAATCAAAAGCCCAGCAGGGTAATTTAATTTTTTTTTAATGAAAGTGCATCTTTGTGTGCACCGGAAAACTTATGGAACTTACAAACAAAATAAAACAAAAAAACTTACGCTAGTAAGAAGGTTTAGTATGGTTGCAGAATATAAGATTAACATATAAAAATCAATTGTATTTCTATACACCAGCAAAAAAAGGAAAATAAAAACATTTATTATAGCAGCAAAATATCAAACACTTAGGAAGTAATCTGTAAAGAGATACATGAGATCTTTGCACTGAAAACGAAAAAAAGGTTGTTAAGGGATACTAAAGACACTGGAAGACTCAATATTGTCAAGTTATCGGTTCTACCCAAACTGATCACGAATTTCAATATAATCACAATCAAAAGCCCAGCAGGGTAATTTAATTTTTTTTTAATGAAAGTGCAAATAATCTAAAATAATCATAACTATTTTGAAAAAGAGCAATTTTGAGATTTGCAATACCTGCTTCAGAACATTAATACATTCATGTTTTCATACAGCATTAATCAAGACATTGTGCTGCTGGTGTAAGAAGGCAAATAGGTCAACAAAGCACAGTCCAGTCTAGTAATAGATTCACAAAACATGGTTGATTGATTTTTACAAGGCCTTAAGTCAATTCATTAAAGAAAAGGAAGTTTTTTAAAAACAAATATTGCTAAAATAACTGAATACCCGTATTTAGAAAAATAAACTCAATCTCTACACATACATAAAATCTATGTAAGTATATGTGTGAAAGTGAAAGTGTTACTTGCTTAGTAGTGTCTGACTTTTTGCAGCCTCGTAGATTGTAACCTACCAGACTCCTCTGTCCATGGAATTCTTTAGGCAAGACTGCTGGAGTGGGTAGCCATTTCCTTCTCCAGGGGATCTTCCCAACTCAGGGATGGAACCCAGGTCTTTTGAATTGCAGGCAGATTCATTTTCATCTGAGCCACCAGAAAAGCCAAGTGTATGTATAGTAATATTAATATATAGCAAAAATTAATTTGAAATGGATAATAAATCTAAATGTAAGGCCGGAACAATGAAGCCACTAGAGGAAAACATTTCAGAACATTGTGTGACCCTGGAGTAAGCAAAGATTTCTTAGGTCATATGAAAGAGAAAAATTGAGAAATTGATAAGTTTATGAAAATTAAAGGGACATCATTAAGAAAATGAATAGGTAAGCCACAGACTGGGAGGCATATTTGTAAGCATATACCTCATAAAAAATTCATATCCATAAACATAAGCAAATCCTATATTCAACAACCTAGAACAAATATGGGCAAAAGAACAGAAAAAAAAGGATACGAAAATGTATAAAGTGCACAAGAAAAGGTCTTCAACATCACTGATCTTGATGAAAAATTAAAATCACAATGAGATACCATTTCCCTCCCACTAAAATCAGAAAGACTGACATGGCTAAAGTTTAAAGGGAAATGTGGAGCAAATAAAATTCTTGTATTTGGTTGCTAGGATTGTAAAATGGTAAAAGTCTTGGAAAACTGGAAGTTCCCTATAAAATTAAACATATAGCTTTCCTATGGCCCAGAATTTCCACTCCTACATCTTTACCTGAGAGAAATTAAAACAAATGTCTACCAAACACTTGTATGAGAACATTGAGACCAACTTTATGTATAATAGTCAGATGGGAAGTGGTACAAATGTCCCTCAACGTGTGGGTGATTAGTCCAGTTGGAGTGTTTGCATGCGGTTGAATACTCTTGAGCAATGAAAAGAGATGGACTGTCGATACACGTGGCAGCATGGATGAATCTCAGAAACGTGCTGAGTAACAGAAGTTGGACAGAAACAAGTACACACTATGGGAGTCTATTTATATGAAGTCCAGGAATAGGGATGATGATAGAAATCTGATCAACGAGAGAAGGGTGTAGGGTTGGTAGTGCTTGTTTACTGCCTAGGAGATTGGTAGAGAGAGAAAGGTTCTATGTCTTTTTATGGGCAGTTATTGCAAGTTGTACAAAACTAAGTTAGATAACCTTATTCTCCTCTTTGATAGTTTCAGTTGCCCTTGGATGTAACCCAAATGGCTAGGTTTTTTTTTTTTTTTAATCTGCACTTATAACAGTTTAAAGGTTTTATTTACTGTATTTAGCTATTTCCTGTAATAGGTTTGGTTCCGAGGGCAGGGACTATGCCAATCTTGTTCCTGATTGTATCTCCAGTGCTCATATGTAGCTGCTCATTACATTTCAGTTCCTTCTCTTTCCTTCGCTTCCACTCCTTAAGGAACTGAAATGAATCACCAAGTCTTGAACTAGAACTTGTAACACACATTATTCTTTGTGGATTTAGCTTAACTATATTTCTGAAACTGGCTTTCATCACATACATGTTGCATCGAGGGATGGGATATGATGTCCAGGTGAAAGGACTGGAGTTCCTGCCAATGAAACAGCAGGTGTTTTACCGCAATCCTCACACTAGTGATTAGTCAAAATGCAGATTTCTCATACTGTAGATTCAGTCCTGGTGAGAAGAAATTATTACCTTCCGGTGAGTAGAAAATAGTGTTTAAAATATGATCGAGTTTACTGTTTATGTCCTTGAAATGGAATGAATCATCCCAGCAATGGATACCATACAAGATAACGCTAGATGTATCACAGAGAATACATCTACCACCTGTTATGTATATATGTTTCTGGACTACCAACCAATTTTATGACAGAGAGAAGCTGTAGCCATATTTTTGAAATGAAGAACTAAATTACTACAAAGATATAGATACAAAAGGGCACCCACTAATCTTTCCATTTTTACACAAAATAAACATCTAGTAACTATAAATGATGAGAATCCCAACGTATTATATACAATAATTTCCTTTTGGAAATAGTGGTTCTGTTGAAACAACACTGGAGTCTCTGGTGGAAGACAAGAAAGTATGCATTTCTGCTCTCACTACCTGTCTGTCCATCATGGATTCGCTGGGGCCTGAGCTCTTCTGGAGCCCATGTCTTCTCTGAGATTAAAGAAGAAGAAATAGCCACCAATAGGAACACAGCTGATAGCCATAGTACAGAGAAAAAGAACAAGTAGAAGATTGTTCAGTGCTCTGGAAGTGCCCCCAACACCAGCCCCAAAAGACAACTTGCATTTCTTGTCCAAACTGAGCCACAAGGCCACTTCTAAGTCTGAGGTGGACAGGACACTGCAACTCTACTGTGTTCCTGGAAGGGGGAGAGCTGAGAATAGAGGGTAAACAGCATTCATGATCAATTCCCAGTGAAAGATGGACCTTTTCTTTTATGACCACCATCCGGACAGTCATCACTCCCCACGTGCTAGTTATGCGGCACTAAGTCTTGACTGCCAGGTCCTGTGGTTTATTCATCAGCTTCTTTCTTCATCACAAAAGCTTAATCTTGCAGATAATATTGTTAAGCTGCATTTTTAGATGAGAAAATAAAGACTGGAGAAGAAAGAATTTATGTCCAGGTCACAAATTCAATAAAAGAAGGAGCCAGGATTTGAACATAGATACATCTGAGTCCAGGGCTTGTACTCTAAACTACCATGTGATACAGTCATTCTAGCCTTGCTGCTGCTGCTGCTAAGTCGCTTCAGTCGTGTCTGACTCTTTGTGACCCTATAGACGGCAGCCCACCAGGCCCCCTCGTCTCTGGGATTCTCCAGGCAAGAACACTGGAGTGGGTTGCCATTTCCTTCTCCAATGCATGAAAATGAAAAGTGAAAGTTGCTGGAATGTGTTTAAAATTAACACGGAAGGCCCACATCCCTAAGGCACTCTTAAGAACTTCTTGAACCAAGGATATGCAAAAATCACGTATTTGGTATAGGCTTAGTAACACTGTTACATCTGCCAACCTTTGTTTATAGGCTCCAAGGACTATATGTCTCCATTCTCCTTGGGAGTCTGTAGCTTTTTACTTCCACCAGCTAACGCTGTGTGTATACTCATGCATGTAGATGTCTGTGAATAGGGAGACGTGGAAACTGAAAGGGACCATCCCAGGTTGGTCAATATTGTACTCTCATGAGATCTTGTCTAGCTCTTACAGAGTGATTTGCTTCTTCCCAGGCATAATACTCAGATTGCCATCATCTGGGGTCCTGGTTTTAAGACTTGCTTTCCATGATTTCTATACCTCAGAACCAACATTTTACAAATGTCTAAATATCTTCTGAAAGTACCTCATCCAAATTTTCCTTTAAGAAACC
>SJYC01006606.1:0-37719 GCA_006408675.1 Madoqua kirkii
TTTAAGGCCCACTTGACCTCACATTCCAGGATGGTTGGCTCTAGATTAGTGATCACATCATGATTATCCGAGTCATGATCTTTTTTGTACAGTTCTTCTGTGTATTCTTGGCCCCTCTTCTTAATATCTTCTGCTGCTGTTAAGTCCATACCGTTTCTGTCCTTTATCAAGCCCATCTTTGCATGAAACGTTCCCTTGGTATCTCCACTTTTCTTGAAGAGATCTCTAGTCTTTCTCATTCTATTGTTTTCCTCTAATTCTTTGTACGGATCACTAAGGAAGGCTTTCTTATCCTTCCTTGCTACTTTTTGGAATTCTGTGTTCAAATGGGTATATCTTTCCTTTTCTCCTTTGCTTTTAGCTTCTCTTGTTTTCACAGCCATTTGTAAGAGTGTATCTCCACTTTTCTTGAAGAGATCTCTAGTCTTTCTCATTCTATTGTTTTCCTCTAATTCTTTGTACGGATCACTAAGGAAGGCTTTCTTATCTTTCCTTGCTACTTTTTGGAATTCTGTGTTCAAATGGGTATATCTTTCCTTTTCTCCTTTGCTTTTAGCTTCTCTTGTTTTCACAGCCATTTGTAAGAGCTCCTCAGACAGCCATTTTGCTTTTTTTGCATTTCTTTTTCTTGGGGATGGTCTTGATCCCTGTCTCCTGTACAATGTCATGAACCTCTGTCCATAGTTCATAAGGCACTCTGTCTGTCATATCTGGTCCCTTAAATCTATTTCTCACTTCCACTGTATAATTGTAAGGGATTTGATTTAGGTCATACATGAATGGTCTAGTGGTTTTCCCTAATTTCTTCAATTTAAGTGATGTGAGCCACAGTTGGCTCCAGATCTTGTTTTTGCTGACTGTATACAGCTTCTCTATCTTTGGCTGCAAAGAATACAATCAATCTGATTTTGACGTTAACCATCTGGTGATGTCCATGTGTAGAGTCTTCTTTTGTGTTGTTGAAAGAGAGTGTTAGCTATGACCAGTGTGTTCTCTTGGCAAAACTCTATTAGAGTTTTCCCTGCTTCATTCTGTACTCCAAGGCCAAATTTGCCTGTTACTCCAGGTATTTCTTGACTTCTTACTTTTGCATTCCAGTCCCCTATAATGAAAAGAACATCTGTTTGGGGTCTTAGTTCTAGAAGGTCTTGTAGGTCTTCATAGAATCATTCAACTTCAGCTTCTTTAGCATTACTGGTCAGGGCATAGACTTGGATTACCATGATATTGAATGGTTTGCCTTGGAAACGAACAGAGATCTTTCTGTCATTTTTGAGATTGCATCCAAGTACTGCATTTCAGACCCTTTTGTTGACTATGATGGCTATTCCATTTCTTCTAAGGGATTCTTACCCACAGTAGTAGATATAATGGTTGTCTAAGTTAAAGTCACTCATTTCAGTCCATTTTAGTTCACTGATTCCTAAAATGTCAATGTTCACTCACTCTTGCCATCTTCTGTTTGACCACTTCCAATTTGCCTTGATTCATGGACCAAACATTCCAGGTTCCTATGCAATATTGCTCCTTATAGTATCGGATCTTCCTTCCATCACCAGTCACATCCACAACTGGGTGTTGTTTTTGCTTTGGCTCTGTCTCTTCATTCTTTCTAGAGTTATTTCTCCCCTGATCTCCAGTAGCATATTGGGCACCTACTGACCTGGGGAGTTCATCTTTCTGTGTCCTATCTCTTTGCCTTTTTTATACTGTTCATGGGATTCTCAAGGCAAGAATACTGAAGTGGTTTGTCATTCCCTTCTCCAGTGGACCACATTTTGTCAGAACTCTCCACCATGACCCGTCCGTCTTGGGTGGCCCTTCATGGCATGGCTCATAGTTGCATTGTGTTAGACAAGGCTGTGGTCCATGTGATTAGATTGGTTAGTTTCCTGTGACTGTGCTTTTCAGTCTGTCTGCCCTCTGATGGAGAAGGATAAGAGGCTTGTGGAAGCTTCCTAAAGGGAGAGACTGACTGGGAGAAACTGGGTCTTGTTCTGATGGGCAGGGCCATGCTCAGTTTGAAAGTTGAAGGGACCCAGAAACAGAATATATATTGACCGGAAGTTGGGGGGAGAAAAGAAGTAATCTGTGCTGCAGACATTATCAGTGTCTAATTGTTTAGGTCTTGGGGCAATTTTGAAGCTCCCATTTGCCATCCTCTCCCACTCTGGTGAGAGAAGAGCCACCACAGTTTTGCTTTGAAGCATTTTGTGTTCTTCACAGGTGCACCTAATTCCACGTATGGCCCTCTGCGCTCCCTGAGCCCGAATGCAAACACATATTTCACAACATCCTCATGCATTTGTCACTTTCCCAGAGTGTTTACTACCACACAAGTCTTGCTTGGGGAATGTTCTTCCAACTCTCCTAGCTCCATCTGCCCAAGGATTTTTTTCAGATTGCAAATAACTTTCTAGGAAATTTGCAATTTTCTCCAAATGTTTGGTAAAATGTTTTCAGTCTTCATTTTAAAAATTATCTTCCCCATGTGATGATAGTGTTATACAATGGCCTTGTGTTGCAATCTCTTACAAAGTTTGGGGGACAGAATTATCACCTATCTTCTAGCATCTTAAGTTCAACATGGACACACATCCCATCAGTATAGTCCTTGAGTCTTTGCATTTTCCCATGTGGCAAACGTAAGAATGAGTCTTGACTCTCCCTGCTCCCTCACCGTCCCCATAACTATTCAATCAACAGTCCCACCCCAACCTTCACCTTGTAAGTAGGTATATCTCACGTCTGTTCATTTTGCTCTGTGTTTCGTGCTCATTCTATTACTTTTAACAGGCCTCTTGCTTCCACTTTTTTCTCCAATTATTTTTCCACAGTGCAGCCAGACTAATTACACCAAATGCAAATATAATCATTTCAACTCCCCTACTCAAACTTTTCAGGGGCTTCCCTTTCCTCTTGCAATAACTGCTGGAATCTAACCTGATTTTCCAAGCCTTCTCCACTCAAGTCTTTAGAGTCACCTCCTCCACCCTCCCTCTGGCCTACTTCACCCCACCCTTTATCCCCCAGGCTTCTGTCTTTCAGCTCAGCAACTGCTCTCTCTTGCCTGCCTTTTCCATCCTCACTTTTTCACCCCATTGGTCTGCCTCATACTTGAGGCTTCAACTTAGCAACCTGAGGGCTCCTCCCTGATCCATCAATCAGACTACATCCTGACAATGTTAGCTATCTTTGCAGCTAAACACTAAATTCTATAAGGACAACAATTGTGTCTCTATTGCTTGTCGTTCTATCTCCAGTGTCTAAATAGTGTCTGGTTTAGAGCTGATTGACCACACAGCTTCAAATAAATATATTCTTACACATTATGAAGAGGAAAGGAACGTTATAAGAAATTGAAATTGGACATCTCTGGTCCAGTCTGTCACTTATCAGCTGTGTTTCCTTTCCTTAGTCAATACTGTCCAAGATTTCATCTGTAAAGAATTTGAACTAAGTGCTCTCAGACACGGAGAAGGCAATGGCACCCCACTCCAGTACTCTTGTCTGGAAAACCCCATGGATGGAGGAGCTTGGTGGGCTGCAGTCCATGGGGTCACTGGGAGTTGGACATGACTGAGCGACTTCATTTTCACTTTTCACTGTCATGCATTGGAGAAGGAAATGGCAACCCATTCCAGTATTCTTGCCTGGAGAATCCCAGGGATGGGGCAGCTTGGTGGGCTGCCGTTTATAGGGTCGCACAGAGTCAGACACGACTGAAGCGACTTAGCAGCAGCAGCAGCAGCAGCTGTCAGACATCTCCTTCAGCGCCAGCATTCTGAGTGCTTTTATACATTTTCATATATTTTATGTGGGCTAATATAACCTTGCTGCTGCTGCTGCTAAGTTGCTTCAGTCGTGTCCGACTCTGTGCGACCCCATAGACGGAAGCCCACCAGATTCCTCTGTCCCTGGGATTCTCCAGGCAAGAACACTGGAGTGGGTTGTCATTTCCTTCTCCAATACATGAAAGTGAAAAGTAAAAAGGAAGTCGCTCAGTCATGTCCAACTCTTCGTGATCCCATGGACTGCAGCCCACCAGGCTCCTCCGTCCATGGAATTTTCCAGGCAAGAGTACTGGAGTGGGGTGCCATTGCCTTCTCTGAATATAACCTTACTACATGTCGAATGCTGATGAGTCTAAAGAATTATTTCATTATGATTTCTTATGTCATGAACGGCTTTTGCTTTATTGACTCTCATGTATTGATTTTTCAACAAAAGATGGAAAAAATAAGAAGTAGCCATAAAAGTAACTTTTTTACATATTCATGATGATTGCCTCCTTCTTAAGCTGTTCAATGACTGAGAGACATCATGCATATGACAACTGGTCCTAACAGTTAACCTATTCAGTTCAGTTCGATTGCTCAGTCGTGTCCGACTCTTTGTGACCCCATGAATCCCAGCACGCCAGGCCTCCCTGTCCATCACCAACTTCCAGAGTTCACTCAGACTTGCATCCATCAAGTCAGTGATGCCATCCAGCCATCTCATCCTCTGTCATCCCCTTCTTCTCCTGCCAGCAATCCCTCCCAGCATCAAAGTCTTTTCCAATGAGTCAACTCTTCACATGAGGTGGCCAAAGTCATAGTAAATGTATTAATCTCAACTGTTAACCAAGTTCCTCCTCATGTTTATTCTTTCATTAAGGATGATGTATATATCATCTACTAGATCTTTTCTGAAAGATATACCCATTCTTGCTTTTATACAATACTGAACAGATTACCCTGAAGTCTGTTCAAACAGATTTCAAACAGCAAGACATTTCATAGTTGCAAGTATGGCAGGTGCTTAGAAAACATTTACTGAATGCTTGTTAAATGCTCAGGCATTGTCTGTAAATATATTTAGCTTATTCTTGAAGCCACATTCCTTGATAGGTGTTAATAACTCCATTTTCCAGATTGGAAAACTGAGTTTTGAAAAGCTTAATTTGAGTATAGCATCACATGTGGTTGATCATAAAGAAAGGACTAAAGAGTTCATGGAGCTAGATTTCATGTTCCTGCAGAGCAAAGACTATTTTGCTTTTGGTCACCTCTGAATTCCCAATAAATATCTACTGACTAACTGAATGAGTGAGTGAACAGTCAACATGTAAATCAATATTTTCCCTTTCACATGGTGCAAATTCCCCAGCACAAAGCAAAATGAAACTTTAGGTACCTTGTAGGTTCTGCCTAGGGCTCTGTCCTTTGGTCTCCAGTAGAACACAATGACACCTTTGCAGCTGGCCTTAATGTACAAAAGGCTGTGTGCATGTATTTTTAACTCTCCTTTGGCTTAATGCAAAGGAATCAAAATTTTGATTGTAATTAATTAAAACCCACGCTGTCATGTATCTTTTCTGTGGACATGCCCACCTACAGTGAAAAAGCTAACTGATCTTCTTCTCACAGGAAGGTGCTGTTCTTGGTATTTGCTGATCATTGATGGCCAGAGGTTGCAATGGCTAGACAGGTGACAAGTAGGGCAAAGGAGACGCTGTAAGTGCTCACAAATACCCAAAGTTCATATTTATGCAGTGGTTAGTGAGTTATATACATGCGGGTGTCAGGGCTGGCTGCCAGATACAGTGTCCAGAAGGTGTGCGGTCCATTTCAGAGTTCTCCATGCCTCCTCTCAAGGCTGCTCTTGATGACCACTCCTAACGCTATTAAAAATGTTAGGGGATGAGAACACTCAGTGGTTTGTCCCGGGCCCCTCTTCAGGCTCTGAGAGCACCAGTATTTCACGTTGATTGCATTTGTTCCATGATAATATTGGATGAGTTTGTGTTAATTTTCTATTTCTTTGTTTGAAGAATCCTGACAGTACCACAAAGGAGTATTTACAGGATAATAATGTCACAATCTGAAGTTTTTAATTTATTGATTCTCCACAAGGCTTTTTTCTCTTAAACTGTTGTTTTTTTCTTTCTGCTTCCACGAGAGTTAAAAGTCATTTAGTTTGTTGTTGGCTTTAATGTAGCTTATTATTAGCAAGGTTATTATTTGAAGTCTAAGTGATGGTTCCGATTCTTGCAGCAGTTTTGTTACAAACAGTGGACACAATCCCTCCTCATTATTTCTAGTCAACTCTCAAATGCTATTTTCTCAGCACTGCCAGGACATTCTTTTTTATGGATATCAGCGATTATTTAAAAAGCAATCAGAGGGTATTGAAGAACAGATTTTATACTGTAAAAAAACTGACAGGCTTTATCACATAGAATAAAATAGTAACTATATATTTTCTCTAGTTCACTGCTGTTGGTGGAGATTTTAAAAGATGATTATAATAAGCACTCTTCCTAGTTGACCCATGAATTATTTGGTTCTGGTGCTGAAATGTCAAGCAGTCAGCTAAGAAAGGGAGTACAATTTAACTAACAAACCTATTCCCAGAGCAGTGCAGACGGAGTTTCTACTTCTTCCCTTGAGAGACCACTTTGTAATCCAATAGTTCTCTCACAGTCAGGAATTTTCTTCTTGACATTCAGCCTAAAATTTCCCTTACCTGAGATCATCTTGTTATGCCTATATATGTATATATATACACTACCAGCAGCTAAAAAATTATCCCCTGCAGAGATACAAACTCTTCTATTTCAGTGTATTTATTCTTAATATAGATTTTTGTTGCTGGTGTGTGAGATCCCACTTTTCATTACTACTACGACTACTATTATTTTGCATTTTCAGTCTGTTCTTCCCAATGTTCTAGGTGCATTTATTCTCTGGCTGAATTTATGTATTTATTTATTTATTGAAGGATAATTGCTTCACAGAATTTTGCTTTCTGTCAAACCTCAACATGAATCAGCCATAGGTATACATATATCCCCTCCCTTTTGAACCTCCCTCCCATTTCCCATCCCATCCCACCCCTCTAGATTGATACAGAGCTCCTGACTGAGTTTCCTGAGACATACCACAAATTCTATTTTATACTGGTTCCAAATAGGAAAAGGAGTACATCAAGGCTGTATATTGTCACCCTGCTTATTTAACTCATATGCAGAGTACATCATGAGAAACGCTGGACTGGAAGAAACACAAGCTGGAATCAAGATTGCTGGGAGAAATATCAATAGCCTCAGATATGCAGATGACACCATACTTATGGCAGAAAACAAAGAACTATAAGAGCCTGTTGATGAAAGAGAAAAATGAATATTCAGGACTGATTTCCTTTAGGATGGACTGGTTGGATCTCCTTGCTGTCAAGGGCCTCTCAAGAGTGAAAAAGTTGGCTTAAAGCTTAACATTCAGAAAATGAAGATCATGGCATCCAGTCCCTTCACTTCAAGCAAATAGATGGGGAAACAATGGAAACGGTGACAGACTTTATTTTTGGGGGGTCCAAAATCACTGCATATGGTGACTGCAGCCATGAAATTAAAAGATGCTTACTCCCTGGAATAAAAGTTACAACCAAACTAGACAGCATATTAAAAAGCAGAGACATTACTTTGCCAACAAAGGTCCATCTAGTCAAAGCTGTGGTTTTTCCAGTGGTCATGCATGAATGTGAGAGTTGGACTATAGAGAAAACTGAGTGCTGAAGTATTGATGCTTTTGAATTGTGGTGTTGGAGAAGACTTTTGAGAGGCCCTTGACAGCAAGGAGATCCAACCAGTCCATCCTAAAGGAAATCAGTCCTGAATATTCATTGGAAGGACTGATGCTGAAGTGGAAACTCCAATAGTTTGGTTACCTGATGTGAAGAACTGATTCATCTGAAAAGACTCTGATGCTGGGAAAGATTGAAGGCAGGAGGAAAAGGGGATGACAGAGTATGAGATGGTTGGATGGCATCATTGACCTAATGGACATGAATTTGAGCAAGTTCTGGGAGTTGGTGATGGACAGGGAGGACTGGCATGCTGCAGTCCATAGTGTTGCAAAGAATCGGACACAACTGAGCAACTGAACTGAAACTGAACTGAACTGAATTCTCTTAACTTTTGCTTGCCTGAAAATCTTTTGATTTCTCCATCAATTCTGAATGAGATCCTTGCTGGGTACAATATTCTTGGGTGTAGATTTTTCCCTTTCAATACTTTAAATATATCCTGCCCTTCCCATCTGGCCTGCAGAGTTTCTGCTGAAAGATCAGCTGTTGAGCATATGGGGTTTCCCTTGTATGTTACTTGTTGCTTCTCCCTTGCTGCTTTGAATATTATTTCTTTGTGTTTAGTCTTTGTTAGTTGATTAGTATGTGTCTTGGCATGTTTCTCCTTGGGTTTGTCCTGTATGAGACTCTTTGTGCCTCTTGGACTTGATTGACTATTTGCTTTTCCATGTTGGGGAAATTTTCAACCATAATCTCTTCAAAAATTTTCTTACACTCTTTCTTTTCCTCTTTTTCCTCTGGAATTCCTATAGTTTGAATTGAAGCAGTGACAACATCAAATGCTGGCTGGGATACGGAGCAACAGGAACTCTCACACACCTTTTTTGTGTGCGTGTTTGCTTCCTATAGTTTCACTTGCCTGCATCATTCTGCAGGAAAAGGCCTCACACCAGGTTCAGACCAGAGTTCCCAAGGCCAAAGGGCTGTGCCTGCTTCTTAGCTTGGGCCCATATGCAGAAGCTTCTGGCTGAGTTTTAAATGCCTTATTTATTATACCAAGCTCACCTAGTCTAAAGCTGTTCTCTAGTGGTTATGGTGTGATTTATCCTTTCATCCTGGATCTCACACATTGATAGCAACCACCACTTCCCAGTACTAAACTCCACACCCATATATACAGACTGTGAGCATGGAGAACCTCAGGGCAATTTCAACAGGGCCCTCTTTCTTTCCGACTTTCCTTACTCTCTTTCTCTGTCTCATTTTTCTTTATTCTCTTCCTTCTCCTCCCTGATCTTCTTCGAGATTTCTTTTCCATCCCCAAGTCAGTGAGGTGAGATTTATTTCTTCTCTTTAGATTGACCACCAGCCTACCAGTACTATCTACCCAATTTCTATCAATATTTTTAGTAGAGAAAGCTCACACTAAATAGAAAAATGGTTTTTTGATCTGATGCAGACATATAGATAGAAATAAAGTACAAGATATATATGAATTAACAGGCTTTATTTTTAGAGCAGTTTTAAGTTCATAGCAAAACTGAGAAGAGAGTTCAGAGTTCTCACATACCCTGTCCCCCCCACACACACACACACACACACACACACACACACACACACACACAACCTCTCCACTGTCAGCATCTGTGTGGTACGTGGGTTACAATTGATGAAATAACTTATACTCACCATTATCACAAAGTTCAGTTTTTTTGTTGTACATTCATAAATTTTAACAAATGTACAACATGAATCTGCCATTATAGAATCATATAGATAATCTGAATAATTTTGCTGCCCTAAAAATCCTGTTGATATATATTTTTTTATGGTCTCAGCATCTTTCTTGCAGATTCTGTTTTCCCTGATTATATTTAAGGAAAAAATATAACCATCAGTGCTGGCAAATTATGTTATCTAATTCTCTTAACCGTGGAGTCTTAGAGATGAGCCTAACTGTGAAAACGCGGGGTTCCACAGGCAGAGTAGAACACCTTTAAGAGGAATTGTTGTCAAAACGACCACTTTCCACTTAACTTTACTGTGTAAACTTATCATCTGGAGACCCCAGATTGACCCACACTATTTTCAAGTGTGGTAATACATCATGTTGTAATTACACCCTTCCAGGTCCAGATTAAGATCTAAGAGCTATTAAGTTTATGATGTCCATCCCCATATTTAATTCAAAATAAACAACGCTAAGCTACATAAGAATGACATCAGTTTATTAGTTTTTAATTTGTCCCATGATGATTACCTGGATGACCTTTTTTCATATTTGAAAAAGAAAATCTTTCTTGTAGCCATTATTTACTGATAATGAATGCACATGCTGAAATCTCCACTGGCTCAGTGGTAAAGAATCTGCCAGCAATGCAAGAGACTGTCTGGAATGCAGAAGATGTAGGTTTGATCACTTGGTTTGGAAGATCCCCTGGAGAAGGAAATGGCAACCCACTACAATATTCTTGCCTGGAGAATTCCATGGACAGAGGAGCCCAGTGGGCTACAGCCCATGGGGTCACAAATAGTTGGACGCTATTTAATGACTAAACCACCACCATCAAAGCACATGCTTAGTCTTCAGTTCAGTTCCTTTGCTCAATCGTGTCTGACTCTTTGCGACTCCATGGACTGCAGCACCCTAGTCCCCCCTGTCCATCACCATCTCCTGGAGTTTACTTAAACTCATGTCCATTGAGTTGGTGATGCCATCCAACCATCTCATCCTCTGTCATCCCCTTCTCCTCCTGCCTTCAATCTTCCCCAGCATCAGGGTCTTTTCAAACGAGTCAGTTCTTCACATCAGGTGGCCAAAGTATTGGAGTTTCAGCTTCAACATCAATCTTTGCAATGAATATTTAAGACTGATTTCCTTTAGAATTGACAGGTTTGGTCTCCTTGCAGTCCAAGGGACTCTCAAGAGTCTTTTCCAACACCACAATTGAAAAGCATAAATTCTTTGGCCCTCAGCTTTCTTTATACTTCAACTCTCACATCCATACATGACTACTGGAAAAACCATAGCCTTGAATAGATAGACCTTTGTTGGCAAAGTAATGTCTCTGCTGTTTAATACGCTGTCTAGGTTGGTCATAACTTTCCTTCTAAGGAGTGTCTTTTAATTTCATGGCTGCAGTCACCATCTGCAGTGATTTTGGAGCCCCCCCAAAAATAAAGTCTGCCAATGCTTAGCCTACCTATTTTAAAATCTGAAACTATTCTTTACTTCCTACTCTTGAAAAATATTCATCATGTTCTTGAGTTTTCTAAGTAGAAATCTCAGTTTTTCTTAGTTCAGTCTTTGTTATGTTTTACTCTTTTTAATTTTACTCTTTTAAATTTGAATAAAGAGTAAAGAGAAGCAAGAAGTAAAGAAGAGTTGTAAGCATCCATGGAAACACTCCATTTAGCCAGGATTCAAATGTCCACTGCTGACTTGTCGATGCCACTTCGTCTTCTAAATGCCTGAGTTTTATTTCTTTGCAGGTAGCACCAAGGAAACCACAGGTATTCTAATTTTCAGGTCTCTTTTCTGAAGAGTTTCTGAAATATTTCATGAAAAAAATACTCGCTGGACTCACTTCCTGCTATGCAAATTGCATCTTGGAGAATGTGCCACAAACATTGAATCACAAATTTCATAATTAAATAAGGCACAGCCAAAATTCAGACCTGTGGCTTTAAGAACGATGATTCCTGGGCCCTTGATGGTGAGTCTGTTAGTTTGTCTGCCTTCAATCTTCCCCAGCATCAGGGTCTTTTCAAACGAGTCAGTTCTTCACATCAGGTGGCCAAAGTATTGGAGTTTCAGCTTCAACATCAATCTTTGCAATGAATATTTAAGACTGATTTCCTTTAGAATTGACAGGTTTGGTCTCCTTGCAGTCCAAGGGACTCTCAAGAGTCTTTTCCAACACCACAATTGAAAAGCATAAATTCTTTGGCCCTCAGCTTTCTTTATACTTCAACTCTCACATCCATACATGACTACTGGAAAAACCATAGCCTTGAATAGATAGACCTTTGTTGGCAAAGTAATGTCTCTGCTGTTTAATACGCTGTCTAGGTTGGTCATAACTTTCCTTCTAAGGAGTGTCTTTTAATTTCATGGCTGCAGTCACCATCTGCAGTGATTTTGGAGCCCCCCCAAAAATAAAGTCTGCCAATGCTTAGCCTACCTATTTTAAAATCTGAAACTATTCTTTACTTCCTACTCTTGAAAAATATTCATCATGTTCTTGAGTTTTCTAAGTAGAAATCTCAGTTTTTCTTAGTTCAGTCTTTGTTATGTTTTACTCTTTTTAATTTTACTCTTTTAAATTTGAATAAAGAGTAAAGAGAAGCAAGAAGTAAAGAAGAGTTGTAAGCATCCATGGAAACACTCCATTTAGCCAGGATTCAAATGTCCACTGCTGACTTGTCGATGCCACTTCGTCTTCTAAATGCCTGAGTTTTATTTCTTTGCAGGTAGCACCAAGGAAACCACAGGTATTCTAATTTTCAGGTCTCTTTTCTGAAGAGTTTCTGAAATATTTCATGAAAAAAATACTCGCTGGACTCACTTCCTGCTATGCAAATTGCATCTTGGAGAATGTGCCACAAACATTGAATCACAAATTTCATAATTAAATAAGGCACAGCCAAAATTCAGACCTGTGGCTTTAAGAACGATGATTCCTGGGCCCTTGATGGTGAGTCTGTTAGTTTGAACTGTTTCTGTTTAGCCAAACCAAATATTCCTAGGTGGAATAGGCCTTTACCTCATCATCCATGCCCCTCCCCAGTACTCCCAAGCTGTCACTTCTTCAGCAAATGTTTACTGAAAACTTGCTGTGCGTAGGGCACTGTACAGTGAATAAAAAACGTAAATATTTCTACCAAAACGGTTATAGTCAAGATGAGGAAGATATTCATTCACCCATGCATTCATCAAATATTATGCAGTGCTATGCAGCATAATGCTGAATGTAAGTGCTTTGTGAGACTGACCAAAATTTGTCTGGCCGGTGACCCTGGTATCAAGGGCACCTGAAGGGCAGTAGCTGAAGTATTTAAGGCCAGCGTTTTTGACATTTGCCAGGTAGAGATAATATATAATAGATCTCTCCTGGTTCTGTAGAGACTGACTTTTCAGTGCACTGACTTTCAAAAAGCCCTAATGTACTCTCCACCTGTCAGTTGGCTTAATTCTCTTTAGGAACTATGAGAGTCCTGTCCAATAGAAATATAATGCTAGCCATTATATTTTTATTTAAATCTGTAATTTTAAATTTACTAATAGTCACAATAACAGAAGTAAGAAGAGGAAAATTTACATCAATAATATACCTTACTTAACTCAGTATAGCCAAAATATTATCATTTCAATATGTAACCAATGTGAAAATTATTATTTTACATTTTTATTTTCATATTATCTTTTTTGTATTTTACATATCTAGTACATCTTAATTTGAAAACTATTTCAAGGGCTCAGCACCCACATATGAAATATATAGATCTGGAACCCATAAATCCACCATTTGAAATTGCTGTTGTAAAGTGCTAAGTCATGTCTGGCTTTTTGCAACCCAGTGGCCTGCAGCATGCCAGGTCCTTCTGTCTTCCACTATCTTGCAGAGTTTGCTCAAGTTCATGTCCTTTGAGTCAGTGATGCTGTCTTGCCATCTCATCCTCTGTTGCCCCCTCCTCTTTTTGCCTTCAGTCTTTCCCAGCATCAGGGTCTTTCCCAATAAGTCAGCTCTTTGCATTAGGTGACCAAAGTATTGGAGCTTCAGCTTCATCATCAGTTCTTCCAATGAGTATTCAGGACTGATTTCCTTTAGAATTGACAGATTTAGTCTCCTTGCAGTCCAAGGGACTCTCAAAAGTCTTCTCCAGCACCACAATTTGAAAACATCAATTCTTCAGTACTCAGCCTTCTTTAAGGTCCAACTCTCACATCCATACATGACTACTGGAAAAACCATAGCTTTGACTATACGGACCTTTCTTGGCAAAGTGATGCTTCTGCTTTTTAATATGCTATCTAGGTTTGTCATAGCTTTCCTTCCAAGGAGCAAGTGTCTTAATTTCATGGCTGCAATCACTATCTGCAGTAATTTTGGAGCCCAAAGAAAGTAAAACCTGTCATTACTTTCACTTTTCCCCCTTCTATTTGCCATGAAGTGATGGGACTGGATGCCATGATCTTAACTTTTTCAATGTTGAGTTTTAAGCCATCTTTTTTACTCTTCTCCCTCTCCTTCATCAAGAGACTTTTTAGTTCATCTTCACTTTCTTCCATTAGAATGGTATAACCTGCATATCTGAGGTTGTTGATGTTTCTCCCAGCAATCTTAATTTCAGCTTGTGTTTCACCCAGCCTGGCATTTCACATGATATACTCTACATGAAGTTAAATAGCAGGGTGACCATATACAGCCTTGTTGTACATACTCCTTTCCAATTTTGAACCCTGGGTTATTCGATAACTAGTTCTAACAGTTGCTTCTTGACCCACATACAGATTTCTCAGGATACAGATAAGGTGTTCTGGTATATGAAATTATTAGAAACTTTTAAAGATGTTCTTTATATAAGGGTGAGTTTACCTGGTGACTCAGGTGGTAAAGAATTTGCCTTCAATGCAGGAGACCCGAATTCAATCCCTGAGTCAGGAAGATCCCTTGGAGAAGGAAATAGTAACCCACTCCAGTGTTCTTGGCTGGGAAATCCCATGGACAGAGGAGCCTGGCAGGTTACAGTCCATGGGGTCATGAAGAATGACAAAGGACTAAGCACAAACACACATTTTAATAACAGCACTGTCACTAACCTGCTGAGTAATTTGAGAAATAGTTTATTGTGTCTCATCTGTAGCTTCACACTTGGTAGGTACAATAGTGAGGAAGTTGGCACACACCTAATACAGTGCGCGTGCCCTGCACATCATCAGAGATAAATAGACAGTGATTGTTTCCATTATTAGACAGATTAGACAGTGATTGTTTCCATTATTAAACAGATCTGGGCTCCAAAATCACTGCAGATGGTGATTGCAGCCATGAAATTAAAAGACACTTATTCCTTGGAAGAAAAGTTATGATCAACCTAGATAGCATATTCAAAAGCAGAAGACATTCCTTTGCCAACAAAGGTCCATCTAGTCAAGGCTATGGTTTTTCCAGTAGTCATGTATGGATGTGAGATTTGGACTGTGAAGAAGACTGAGCACTGAAGAATTGATGCTTTTGAACTGTGGTGTTGGAGAAGACTCTTGAGAGTCCCTTGGACTGCAAGGAGATCCAACCAGTCCATTCTAAAGGAGATTCGTCTTGGTTGTTCTTTGGATGGAATGATGCTAAAGCTGAAAATCCAATACTTTGGCCACCTTATGCGAAGAGTTGACTCATTGGAAAAGACTGATGCTGGGAGGGATTGGGGGCAGGAGAAGAAGGGGACAACATAGGATGAGATGGCTGGATGGCATCATTGACTCAATGGACGTGAGTTTGATTGAACTCCGGGAGTTGGTGATGGACAGGGAGGCCTTGCGTGCTGGGATTCATGGGGTCGCAAAGAGTCGGACATGACTGAGCGACTGAACTGACTGACTGACTGACGGATACCTTTAACCAGGGCTTCCCAGATGGTGCTAGTGGTAAAGAACCCACCTACCAAGGCAGAAGACTCAGGTTCAATCCCTGGGTGATAAAGATCCCCTGGAGTGGGGCATGACAACCCACTTTAG
Organism: Madoqua kirkii; assembly: GCA_006408675.1. Taxonomy (NCBI): domain Eukaryota; kingdom Metazoa; phylum Chordata; class Mammalia; order Artiodactyla; family Bovidae; genus Madoqua; species Madoqua kirkii. Next base: position 15,308 of record SJYC01006606.1, read on the forward strand.
TATTCTTGCCTGGAGAATTCCATGGACGGAGGAGCCTGGAAGGCCATGGTCCATAGCATCACAAGGGTTGGACACAGCTGAAGCAACTGAGCACACTCGCACATGCCTTGGACCAGTGTGGTCCCTGGAGCCACAACAGTGGCATCACTCAGAATCTGTGACAAATGCAGACTCTCCAACTTGTTCCACTTCTTAGACCTGTGGAATTAGAAACTCCACTGGGAGCTCCAGAAATCCATATTTTAACAAACCCTTCAAATGTTGATATAAGCTGAAGCTTGAAAAACAATGGTCCATAACAATAAGAAGCCACTTAATTTTAAGGATCTCCAAAGCAGATGCTTCAAATTCCCTGGACAACTTGTTCAAATGTTTAGCTGCTACTATGGTCAGAAAATTCTTATTTTCCAGTATATGTGTGAGGTACTTTGAGACTGTTAGGGGAAAATTGCAACAAAAAGAAAAATACTATTACTGTCTTATCTATTTAACCCCAAGTTGAAGCCTGTTAGTATTATTTAGCTCTTGCAGTCTCTCCTTGGTGAACTCCCCTTAGAGCAATACTTGACCGCAGCTCTTTCTTTTTTAAAATGTTACTATTTTCCCTTTCTCTTTGATACCTGAGTATATTTTTTTGGTTATTGAATCTGCCTTGAAATTGAACTTACATTCTGCTTTCTCATGCCTGTTTCAGTAACTATTCACTGTATTTTTCTCAGTAGTGTTGTCTCTAAGCACTTGTACATAAATGTCACAAATGGTTTGTGTCCCATGTTAAGAAAAGCAACAAGTAATTGTTTATAGAGCCAAATGCACTCTTTTTATATCTAGGAAATCTCTCTCTCCATCTTTCCGCCTAAAATATCATGCTCCTTTAGTTGCAGTTCATGAAAGGACAACTGTTTGTCCTTGAAATGAGGTTTGGCAAGTACAAAAAAGCTACAGGAGGGAACATATCCTAAGGAATATTGTTCGTCTTTCCCTTTAATGGGTTTCTGTAGTTTTCCTTACAGCACAAAACCATTGCCCTTTTCCTGTTGCTTCTCTTTATAAAGAACATTGACCTGCTACAGAAAAAAAAAGTCCCCTAAAGTACTTGGTGGTCATAGAAAGTAATGGAGCAAGACTGTGATTGCATGAAGTGGGGAATCTGGAAATTCTTTCCCCCGCCACCTCTTCCCCATTCCCTCTTTTTGTTCTTCTTTGTCCTACCTACCCTGCCCAGGTTTATAATTTAAAGCAGTTTTCCCCCAAGGAGATCACTTGTATATTTAAATCGGGATTTCTTAAGTATGTGTCTACACCCTGCGCATGACAATGGCCACACTTCCCTCTGTAGGACTGTATATAACAGACTGAACAACAGGCGTGGCAAGGTATCTCAGGTCAGTGTTGATAAAGCCAGTTCTGTGAGCTCCATTTCTTGGTTCATGCTCCCTCTTCTCCCCTGCCAACTCCCTACTCCAAATGCAGTTAATATTTGACAGTTGAGTTGCACTGTGGTTATCTGTTCTTCAAATCATAAGGTTGTTTCTAAGATGATTCTTCCCCAGCAGCCACGATGCTTTATTCTGATGCCTACCATTGTCATTAATATTTACATATACAGAGGTTGCAGTTCCAATACCCATTTGACGATATTATGATCTATTTTGTGCAGTGTGGCATACACTGTCTCAAATTATTGTTCACACCACCATCATTAAAGGCAGTTTAGTCTCTCTGTCACAAACCCTAGAATTCATGGGTTTTTAACAGCTGTGAAAACACACGTAAATTCCCTGATGACAAACCCGCACCGGGGAAGTGAATCTTTGTGGGAAATGAGAAGGACTTCCTTACTGTTTCAAAACCCAAAATGCTATTGTTTTCTGGGCATTTTACTTTTTTTGCCCATCAAAATGAAAAAATGGTTTAATTTAATTTCTTAAAAGAAATATGAGAAGTGATGTAGTCATTACTAGCTCCTTTGCTAGATTTTAGTCATTTCATTTTAAAAAAGAATTGTTGCCTATCTGGAATGAAATTATGCTTGCATAAAAATTTGTCACATTCTTAGTGTGTTCATTTTGCCTGCATTTTAATCCATGCCAAATGCCTCTTCTATATATAACAGCAGATATCCTTTTGTTTGCTAAGCTGATGCTTTTATACGGGTTCTGTTTATAAGTCCTGATAATTATGTTTTCTTTTTATCTGTGTTAATTTTTGGAGAAATTAGTTAGAAATAATCAGTGTGAGAAATTTATTAATATCTGTAAATGCAAATGTACCCCCAAAGGTAACAACTTAAAAACCTTTGAGGCTGCAAATCTAGCTCCATCAAATGATAGACAAAATAATAAACAATGAAGAATCATAGAAATCATAGAAATTCTGGATTCCCTTGGTCATGTGTCTCGGTCTTTCACCTCTGGATCCTCACTTTCGTAATTTCCTTGTTTATTCACTTGTCTCCCTTTCCCCTCTTCACAGTCAATATGCACAGCTGTCTAATTACGTATTCTTTTGGGGATTGTATGGGTATGGGTATAGTTTCTATGCACGCATATTATGGGTAGGCCATCCTACCCATATCCATAGACAATGAACACTGAGAAGTGGAAAGGATCTGTGGTCAGCACTTTCCACCCATGTCTCTTTAAGAAGAGTTGGATGAGTCACACATACAAGTGCATGATGATTTGACTTTTTTAATGGATGCAACTTAGCAACCTCTTTATAATCCTATTGTAAGTGTAATTTAAACACATATTCATATATCATCGTGGAATAGGAGAAACCTTGTAATGGCTTTTTAAAATAGCTGTATAATTGTGGACAAATCACATAAGTTTTGTGAGCCTGTTTTCTTATTTATAAAAGAGGATAATATTATGGCGGCTTCTGGATGGTTCACGAGTAAAGAATCTGCCTGCAGTGTAGGAGACACAGGTTAGATTTCCGGGTCCGGGAAGATCCCCTAGAGGAGGGCGCAGCCATTGCCTTTTTCCCCCAAGATTTGCACCAAAACTAGTGGTTTCAAATATTTCCTTTGTTTTGGACTTAGGAATCTATACCATCAAATTCCCTCTTCAGTTCCAAATGAACCTGGGAAACTCTAGGAGATGGTGAGAGACAGGGAGGCCTGGCGTGCTGCAGTCCATGGGGTCGCAAAGAGGTGGACACAACTGGGTGACTGAATAAAAATAATGTACATTTTATCCATCTTTATGCGTGTGAGCGAAGTCGCTTCAGTCCTGAAGGACTCTTTACAATCCTATTGTCTATAGCTTTCCAGGCTCCTCGGTCCATGGGATTCTCCAGGCAAGAATATTGGAGCAGATTGCCTTTTACTCCTCTAAGGGATCTTCCTAACCCAGGAGTCAAACCTGGGTCTCCTGTATGGCAGGCAAATTCTTTACCATTTGACTGACTGGGGAAGCCCTGCCTGATATATAGGGTACTCAATAAACATCTCAGAATATCCAGAAGAGCTTTAGTTGAGAGAAAAAGCATAAGCCAAAGAGTCGATGTGCTTGCTATCTTTGGGCACAGCAAGGAAAACCACGTGGCTAGTTCAAAGTCCTGAGTCACGTGAGTGAGGCAAAGCAGGTCAGGGGAGCAACCTGACTCCCAGATGACACAATTCTAACTGTCCTCATCAAAGCAGCGTTTTCATGGAAATTGATCTCTGGGTGGTGTGCAGTGGGGGACATGGATAAACAGGACGTGTTTTTCTAGCCCAATAAATGTCTTCTTTCTAAGGGGAACTAAACCTAATGGTGGGAGAACAATTAAAGGAAGAAAAGAGGTTTTCTTTTCAGTAGAAACCAAACACCAGAAAAAAAGGATCTTGAAGGTGGATGTTATAATTGGGCCACCCAGTGTCCGTTCTCCCCAGTGGTAGCGACACCCCACTTCCTTATTGGGGTAATCACATCTCCCTCATCATGTGTGCTCTTGCTGAGACTTGAAGTCAAGGTGTTACGCTCTCAGCTCTCCAAGGGTGGGCTTATGGCAAATGCTCACCCAACTGGACTCTAAGGAATCTTAGTGATTCGGGATTTTTTTTTTTCTCATTGTGTGGAGCTGATTCTCATTTAAGGGGTCCTTTCACAGCTCTTAGATACTTTCCTGTCCATTCCCAGGCTAATATTTAGATACTCATTTCCATTCCTTTCTAGTAAATTCTCTTTTCACTAAGTCATTCAATACTGCTTGCAATCCAAAAGCCCTCGCTGAAATGGGGAATGGCCACAGTGGGGAGAGTAGAGGGGGCTCCTAGAAAAGTTCAGCCAGTTTTCCATTTTAGATTAGGCCCCTTGTGGGACTCTACACCAGTGGACTCATGACAAGTCTCTGTGGTCACTTATTATCCCCTAAATCATTTGTTCTTCACATAGCAACCGGAGCAAACTTTGAAAAACATAACTCAGATTATGCCATTCTTTTGTCTAAAATCCTCCAGTGCCTGCAGTTTCACTTAGTATAAAGTCCCAATCAATTACCTAGGCTCTGGTTCCCTCTCTCGTGACTTTTCTAGTTGTTTTCCTCAATATATTGTAGTCATACTGATTTTTTTTCCCCATTCTAGAACATTCCAAGCTCATTCTTCTGTTGATTTTCACACCGGCTGACACATTTGCCTAGACCATTCTGAGCCATGATTTTCTCTTTTCCAACATTTAGGGCCTAGTGCAAACCTCCGCTTCTCAGAGGGGCCTTGACCTTATTTGGCCTGCTGGCTACTTTTATAGCTAAATTAGAACACAACCACACCATGGTATGTCTGTGGTGACATTCCATTACCAGGGCAGAGTTGAATGCTTGCAACAGAGACCAACAATACCTAAAATATTAACTGTCTGTCCCTTTAGAGAAAAATTTTTTACCAACCCTAATCTATAATGCCATGTAAGGCTGGCAGAAAGAGAAGGGGACAACAGAGGATGAGGTGGTTGGCTGTCATCCCCTCACTTTGAGCAAGCTCCAGGAGGTGGTGAAGGACAAGGAAGCCTGGCATTCTACAGTCCATGGAGTTGCAAAGAGTTGGACATGATGGCAATCCACTCCAGTACTCTTGCCTGGGATTTCCATGGACGGAGGAGCCTGGTAGGCTGCAGTCCATGGGGTTGGTAGGAGTCGGACATGACTGAGAGACTTTATTTTCATTTTTCACTTTCATGCATTGGAGAAGGAAATGGCAACTCACTCCAGTGTTCTTGCCTGGAGGATCCCAGGGACTGGGGAGCCTGGTGGGCTGCCGTCTATGGGGTCGCACAGAGTCAGACACGACTGAAGCGACTTAGCAGCAGCAGCAGAGCAACTGAACTGAATGGATCTATCTGTCTATCTATATATTTGTTTGTCTGATGTTCCTTTTTCCCCATGAGAATACAGTTCCGCAAAGACACAGACTTTTTCTGTCTTATTCACTACCATGTCTCTAACACTTAGAACTATGCCTGGCACATAATAGACAGATCAATAAACACTTATTAAAAGGGAGAGAGGGGAAAGTGGGGAAAGAAGAATCAGCTGAGACCAGGCTGGAGTGCATACGTAATTGAGCAGGGCTCAACTCCGAGTAAAAGCAGACTGGAAGTGAAAGATGAAGCAGGATATCTTTGGAGCCAGTCAGAGAAGCCTGCTCTGGCAAGAGAAGGGAGTGTAGGTGAGCATCTCCTCGTAGGGTATGCTAGCTCTCTCCATGAAACTGGACTATGTCTCTGTCTATGTAATCACCACCCTGCATTTAGTTTGTGCCCTCATAATCCCTTGCAGCTGATAATAAAGCAGTTAATGCTGACTGACTGCAGGGTTTCTGCACTTGTGACAGTTAACCAGGAGGAGGAAGGGTAGGTTTCCCAGGACGTGGTGACAGGAAGCATCAAGCCTTGGGAAGGTGGTGGGTAGTCAGCAGGAATACTCAAAACCAAGCTGCCTCAGGAATGCCCTTCTTCTGCCTCTCAGAAGGTATCTGATACTTCAGATACCTAAGCATGAAAGTGAGGCCTCCCTGGAAATGACCTCATATTTCAGAATCAGAGGAGGCCCTGGTTAAAAAAGTGACCATAGATATTTTTTAAATTTTTAAATGTTTATTTTTATAAAGTATAGTTGACTTACTATATTAGTTTTAGGTATACAACATAAGTTATTTGATATTTTTATAAATTAAGTTCCATATAAAGTTATTATAAAATGGCTGTACCTCTTATAAGAGTAAAGGTTTGCAGGGGCAGGGGTCAGGTTGTTGTTGCTGGGGCTATAATAATGCCAAAACCACAGTATACACTGAGACAGTCCCAGAAAACTGGGCCATACCATCCTATAGAATTTTTTTTAAAAAGCAAATACCTGCACACCACTTACTCTCAACATTGTGCCACCACATCACGTGTACTGACTTTTTAAATCCTCAAGAAAACCCAGTAAAGTAGAGACTATTGTTGTTTCCACTTTATAGATGGAGAAATTGAGGCACAGAGATCTAATTTGCCCTGGGTCACACAGCCAGTAAATGGTAGGGTCAAGATGCCACCTGACTGCAGAATCTATGTTCCTGGTCAGCGTGCTGCCCTGGAGGAGGCTGTAGTAGGAGCAGCTTCTTCTGGAAGCTTCTGGGAGTGGACCAGCTCTTATCTCCTCTCCCTCCTGAAGCATGTGGAGACAGCAGTGGCTCAATAGCTGATTTTCGGTGCTTTCAATTTCTCCATCACTCTCCAGACCCCAGGCTCTCTATCCCTCCACCCCCACTACATAGACATACTCAGAGCAGCAGCTAAGTCAGGCAACAAATGGCTGGGTCAGGCTGAGGATGGGTTCCTGGCAGTGAGGGACTAGGGCAGAAGGGTTGGAGGTTGGACTCATGGAAAGACTGAGTATCAAGGACAAAGTCTGGCTCTGGGTCAGGAAGCATTATGGTATTAGTTGGCTGGGGCTTCCCTGGTGGCTCAGATGATAAAGAATTTGCCTGTACTGCAGGAGACCTGGGTTCAATCCCTGGGACAGGAAGATTCCCCAGAGAAGAGAGTGGCAGCCCACTCCAGGAGTCTTGCCTGGAGCATCCCATGGACAGGGAAGCCTAGTGGGCTATAGTCCATGGGATCACAAAGAGGTGGACATGACTGAGCAACTAAACCTCGCTTTCCATGACAAGGTATAACATAATGAATGGCTTCAGTAACAGAAATGTATTTCTCATACAGATCTGGAGGCTGGATGTCTGAGACCAGGGGCTGATAGAGTTGGTTCCTTCTGAGACTGTGAGAGGGGAGTCTGTGCCTCTTCTTGCCTCTAGTGTTTTGCTGGTAGCCTTTGGCTTTCCTCGCCTAGAGATACATCACCCCCATCTTTGCCTTCACGTTCACATGGTCTTCTCCCAGTCTGTGTATCTGGGTCTAAATTTCCCCTTTTCATAAGAACACATGCATACTGGATTAAGACCTATTTTAAAGGTTTCATTGTAAATTGCTAATCTGTAAAGACTGTATTTCCAGGTCACCTGCCCTGGTACTGGGGCTTAGGACTTCAATGTCCTTAGGGGGCTACAGTCCAACCCATAACACTTACTGAGAGTTTGAATCTGGTGAAAATAGCATTGGAAAAAGACCGGCTGGAGATGAAGAAGGAAGGTCCAGCTGCAGACAATCTGGAGGCAGTGTTGCTGACCTTTAGAGTGTTGTGTTGGGCAGTCTGGAGCCCAGAGGCAGGGTAAGAGTGGCTGGCCGGGGCAGCCCGCTGCCCCGCAGGCAGAGTGGAATAGCCGACCCAACACCTCGTCTTGCCTCATGGTTCCATAACTCTTCCCTCAGTCCCACGCAAATATAATTCACAACTCAGCACAGTCTTCTTTTCAAAGCTTACAAATGACTGTGTATGTCTAGAGTTTAATTTTAAATTGGTTTTTATTCATGAATCACATTTCTGCACAGACATTAATCCTCACTCATTACTAAGTGCACTGTCAGCTTGATAATTCACCAATGTGTTTTTGTGCATCATGTTAGAACAAATAAGCTTTTTAATAGGCTTAAGTGGCATTTGTTCTTTAAAATTTCTAACCTAAATAAAAGGAAAAGATTGAGGGAACCATAAGGCATGTGCAATCACCTCTTTATTCTCTCTCTTATCCTCTTGAAGGTAATTCTGCACGTGGGTCAGAGTTGCACATATTGGTTACAAGAGGAGAGAGCCCAGACTCAAAGGAGACATCTGACCAAGACAGGGGTCTTCTAGGTTCATATAGTCATATTTGGATATTTGCTGTTTATATCTGTTGGTACCTCTGGAATTTGTTCACTGAAATAAATCCCCCAGCTCCCTTCTGCTAATATAGCAGTAGCCAACGCTCCACCCATTTATAAGATGTGTATCTCAGCAGTAAGGCATGTCCTTAAGTGTAGGCAAAAATGGAGAAAAGAAGACTAATTTTCCATTTTTAAGAGCCCAAACATATTGGTAATTTTTATTATGTTTTCCTCTCTTGCTTTTATATTTAGAAATGCTTTCAGGCTTGCCTTGATCTGATAGGAAATATCTTTTCCTCTCAGAAATTGTTCTATGGAATAAATAATCAGAGGTGTATGCAAACACTTAAATACTGTCACAAGGATGCTTATTTTAGGATATATTCCAAGTGTAAAAAAACCGGAAATAGCTTCAGGGTCCAACATTAGGGTAACTGAAATATAATGAAATACTACATAGTGATTTAATATTTGCTCAAGTTATATGAGATGGGCAAAAGTTTTAAATAGTATATACATCACAATCCTGCTTTTTAAAAAAGTGATATAACTGACTATAAATATTGACAGCAAATTATCAGTGGTGCTTAATGCTTCAAGTACATATTACTACTATTATTTTACTGTTAGCTCTTTAAAAATTATTTATTGATTTTGGGGTATGCTGGGTCTTTGTTGCTTTGCATGGGCTTTCTCTAGCTGTGGCAAGCACATTCTTCAATGCGGTGTGAGGGCTTCTCTTTGATGTGGCTTCTCTTAGTGTGGAGCACAGTTTGTAGGCACATGAGCTTCCATAGTTTCAGCTTCTGGGCTCTAGAGTGCAGGCTCAGTAGTTGGGGCACCCTGGCTTAGCTGCTCCATGGTATGTGGAAGCTTCTTGGACCAGGGGTCAACCCTGTATCCCCTGCATTGGTAGGCAGATTCTTATCCACTGAGCCACCAGGGAAGTTCACATGTTATTTTTATTTTTTGTGCTCTTCTGGATTCTATAATGCCCATGTGTTACCATTAGAAAACAAAAATGGTAGTAAAAATGTAAAAACTCAACATCATAGGAATCTTCATACGGACATTGGCTTCTTCCCTCTGAAATGAACTCTGCACTGTCCCCTCCAGCCACGGCACTCCTTCCCCTCTGATTCCCTTCATAGACTAGAGAGTCCTGCACGTGCTCTGACTCAGAGATGGTTTTGTGGCAAATCAGTTTAGTTTGTCCTTATGATAAGTGTTTATGACAGATCCTTAAATTCTTATAAGAAGCAGGACAGTGTTTAACAGCACATCAGCCGGAGTCCCTGGACTCTTATTTCCTACTCTGTTTCCTAACTCAGTATCCAACTTCCTTCATCTGAAAGAAGTTCTTGGAAAGTAAACCTGATTGGTTCTTGACCACGCATCGTATGGACCACCTGTGTCGGTGTTCAGCTTGGTGGGTCAGCTGTGGCTGGCTGGATAGGATTAAAGATACAGATGTTTTAGGGTCTGGTGAATTAGGAAGGCCTCCTTTGTCAGGGCTAGAACATCCTTGATTCCTTTGATCCCAGTAAGATGGAAATTTCAGGAAATCAAGAAACAAGCCAAAGCAGTGACATACACCCTGTGTTCACTATCAGACACAACCTCCAGACAATACATGGGTGTTACTCTGCTGCTTTTTGCCTTCTGCCCAGCTTTGGGAATATTCTGGGCCCTTAGACTTGGGCTCACTGTTTGCTTAATGATCAGGAGAAGACTACCCACCAAGAGACTACCTGGCATTAGAGTTGAGTTTCTACAGTCTTGGTGGACTAATCTCCTTCCAACAAAAAAGGGAGAGTGTCATTATTATTAAGTAAACTTCTTAAGGTCGAGATTCTGAGCTTATGTAAAACTGAGTTATAGTCTTCCCCCATGGTGAAATCTCATTTCAATATTCTTCTTTATTTGGGATATAAAGTGATGAGTTTCTCTAAAAATACATAACAGAATCATACAAAATACATACAGAAACAAAAAGCAGGACTCAAGAAGATATCTTTGTAATAGTCTTTCTCTCTTATACAGAAAACTGGAGATGTTTCAGGAAGGCAGCCACTTTGAGCTATTTTATTTAAAAGCAATGATCATCAGGCTATTTCTGTATGGAGAAAGATTTGTTCTATATCTAATTTTTAGATAGCCCAAACCCCATTGAGATTTTCCTGAGGTGTCCCTCATAACAAAAGGGAGTTCCCTTTCTGAACTGTGAGGGCAAATGGAGTGCATTCAACTAGGAGAAGATTACTTCCTTCTTCCCCATCTGTTGAAGCCAACTGTCACCTCCTCGACTTCTCCAAAGTCTGACAGTTATAAAACACCTTTGTTGTTCAGTTGCTAAGTCATGTCAGACTGTTTGAGACCCCATGGGCTGCAGGCTGCCAGGCTTCCCTGCCCTTCACCAGCTCCCAGAGTTTGCTCAGACTCATGTCCATTGAGTTGGTGATACCATCTAACCATCTCATTCTCTGCCACCCTCTTCTCCTCCTGACCTCAATATTTTAGCATCAGTATCTTTTCCATTGAGTCTGCTCTTCACATCATTTAATTACATTTTGTTCTTGTATTGTTCTTGAAAGGGTTGGCAAAACATTTAACATCTGCTAGATGTTTAGCACCCTGTGGCAGAAATTTTATTGTGTCATTTAAAGAAGAAAATATTCCTCATGATTTCTTGCAGAATTCTGGATCATAGCTAGTCTTCAACTAATTAAGGTGTGAGTGAAATTCAATTCTATTAAATACATCAGCAGGTTAAAAACAGTTATTGAGATTAAATATACATAAAAATGTACCTCCCAGCCTTTTGAAACCTCTTATGTCTATCAACTTTGCCAAAAACAAAGGTTGTTTTTTTTTTTTTCATAACTTGAGCAACCCAAGATAACCTGCCCATTTGCTTCGTAATAGTATTTTAAACTTTGAAGTGCTGAGTCCACCAACAATTCCTTATTTAGGTAAAACAGACAAGTGCAAAACATCAACAGGGACTTCCCTGGTGGTCCAGTGGCTAAGACCCTGTGCTGCTGCTGCTGTGGGCACAAGTTCCAGCCCTGTTCGGGGAATAAGATCTCACATGCCTGTCACACAGCCAGAAAAATGAAGCAAAGCAAAAACACCACCACCAACAGAAGACCAGCTTCTAGAAAACCATCTCTTAAATCACTGCAGCTTGCAAGAATTACAAAGCAACAAAAACATTGGCGTTAAACAATAATGCTTCTTGGTTGAGGTGAAAATGCTGACTAACCATGGATCCCTGCCCAACACAGCTCTTGGATTACATTTTTAGTGACAGAGAACCAATTCAGAATCCCCAGCATGGCCAGTCACTTTGTCCACCTATTATATTGACATGGCACAGGGCTTCCTAAGGCAGGACCTTCCTGAAATTCATAGTCTAGTTGCATAGCCAATACCTGGTTTAATAAGAATTACTTCCAGTATTTGGATCTTACTTTCCCAGTAGGTAAACAGAGGTAGTAATATGCCATCTGAACAACACAGGCAACTTAACCATTCAACAAAACCATTAGCTACAGCGTTGTTGCAGGGATTAAACAATATAATGTGAATATGTTTGTAAACTGAAATGTGAGCTCTTGTTGATAATGTTAGTAATATATGATTGTGTTAGTCATTTTCTCATTGGGCAGATATGGATACAGCCATTTCAAAAACTCTCTTGCTTATGAGAAATAGTCATCAGTTATTTCATAAGAAGAAAAATTCATGTCACAGGATAGTATTAGTGAAATATGGATACCAGTATATAACATATCCTTTATCCTCATAACGACTGTGTTTCTCAGGTATGTACTATCATTTATCTTCCTTTTACAGATCAGGAAGCTGAGGTCACACCCCTGGCAAATGGGAAAGTTAAAATTGAAGACTTTCTCAAATGCCAGAGCCCTAATCTCTGTTCTTAAACACAAACAAGCTTGATGACAAATTCTCAGACTGTGACTGAATGAGTGAGAAATGCCAGTCCTAACACAAATACTTGGGAAAAGTTACCAGCGCAAACTGGGATTAGAAAAGGAATAGTTCTTTTCCCTCCTGGATGTTTACACGGGTAGCTGGTCCATTCATGGGCAGCAAAACACAGGAAATCTGTCGTGAGTTGTTGGGATTTAAGGGAGCCCGTGATTGACTCATGTGCTGTTTCTATACTGTGCTTGCCAATTATATTTTTAAACTGCAGCTACTGTTATATACTTTTTTCTCTCTCAGGAGTTCACAAACAAGTTTTTAATTTTAAGGTCACAGTGGAGGTCATTCTCAAGGTATGGGAAATTCCATTCCCTTGGCTGCGTCTGGACACAATTTCGCTCTCCCGCAGGGTATTCTGGAATGTAGAACCGCAGGCCGGACAGGCGGAGCGAGACACAGAACCAGGCTGCAGAAATGTGCTCGGCAGGGAACATGCTTCTTCCATTTCAAAATTAAAATGGGAAAATAGAAAATGTGGCAAATAAAAAGTTTGAGAAAGGTGCTACCTCTATATGTATCTGAGAGTAAAAAGGAGACTCACTTTAGCTTAGAAAATTTGCTGTTCACTTCCTGGAATCTTACTTCATCAGTCGATAGTCAGGGGGATAATCTGAATAACACTTGTCCTAGAAAAGGCACCAAGACACCTGGCTTTGCTAGATTTATGAGCTCAGCTAATATTGAAGGAGATGAAATTAATCCAGCTTATGGACATCTTAATAATTATGAGGGGAGCAGGAAGTGATTGGAGTCTGGAAAGACCTGAAAGTATCCTAAACCTTTCTGTAACATCCTGGCAAAAATAGGGACCAATCAATACCACTGCTTGTGTGTTGTGATTCTTATAAAGTAACACCCTTGATTTATGCCTCCAGGACTGCCCATTAGCTCAGCAGCCACATACCCAGGCAGGGCAAGCCCTCTAATCAAGGGCTTCTCCTCTGAATACTGACTTTTGTTAATACCCAAGATACCTCGTTTAGGCTACTCTCTCCCTCTTTACTTCCTTTCTGAATGGAGGTTAACTATATAAACAGGCTTGCTATTTGTTGAGGGGCTGAAAGCCCCAGTAAATCACTCTCCTGATTTTTGCTTTGAGTTTACAGGCCTGTGGTGTGATGTCTCGCACGGGCTTGATTAAGTGATTTTAAAAACCAAGATTGCTGAAATTTGACCTAAGTAAAAACAAGCTCTCCCTACCTCCTTGTCTCCCCCAGAAATCTCAGCATTCTTTGTGAAATGCCAGTCAGCTCCAATCTGAATGAGCCCATGGTAAACTACCCACCTGTTTTCACTTACATGACATTAAAAAACACTTATACATCATTACATTTTTGTATCATATTAGTGAAAATGGATGCTAATACACCATGAGACAAACAGTGCTGATGAAACGGAAAGTGTCACGGATGTTGCCCTGATAGGATTGCTGTGGCCCTGATCAACTTTTGGTCACTTTATGGAAATCTGGACCTTGTTGTCTGGACAAAGGACAGAATGAGACCTTTGCAGCCAGCACCTGCTGTTTCTCCACACACTTGGAATTCTTCTCAGCAGAATTAGGCTGAATCACTGCAAGATGCTGGAACTTTATGAAGTCAGTGGAAATCAGGTTATTTTTCTTGTGGTCATTGTAAAAATACAATGACTATGAACACACTTATAGCTTTTACCCCTTTAGGTTTTGAAAGTATAATCAATGTGTAGCTGCTGCTGCTAAGTCACTTCAGTCGTGTCCGACTCTGTGCAACCCCATAGATAGCAGCCCACTAGGCTCCTCTGTCCCTGGGATTCTCCAGGCAAGAGTACTGGAGTGGGTTGCCATTTCCTTCTCCCATGCATGAAAGTGAAAAGTGAAAGTGAAGTCGCTCAGTCCTGTCCAACTCTTCCCGACCCCATGGATTGCAGCCTATCAGGCTCCTCCATCCATGGGATTTGCCAGGCAAGAGTACTGGAGTGGGGTGCCATTGCCTTCTCTGCAGTGTGTAGCTAGCATCTTTATTTCTAAAGGCTACCGTTCCTATGTAGGCATATGAAATATCCCTCAAATTCTTCTCACATTGGGATCCTCTTTGAAAAACTAATGACAGGCTACATTGCACCTTCAACAGGATTTGTCAGGTGCACAAACAAAATCTATAATTTCCTAAGAGAAAACTGATACGATTACCAAGAGAAAAACCTCACTTTATCTGCTTCATATTGGCTAAAATGTACTGAGTACACCTCTAGTTCCCCCATCCCCCTCATCAACCAAACCCCATGAAAAGATATAATAAGAGAACCATGAGAGTTTGGTTTCAATAAGCTCTGTTTAAACAAGTGCTCTGGTGTGTTTATCCAGTGTTTGAGAAGGTTGGAGGAAGCATGGGTGACTGATTATGGAACCTGGTGCCCTGTCTCATAACTTAGATTCCACCAGATGGCCAGGAAGGGATCCACAGGCAGTAGAGAGAGGGGAAGGACTCTGGTAGACAGGAGTCTGCCTTCTTATAATATTGTTTGAAAAAGGAAAGTCTCTATATAATATTTTCTTCATTGATGGAGCCTCAGTATTCACCACATTTTCTAGGTACAGAGTTACTGCTCAAGAAATTGTGGGATTATGTTATTTCTCACTAAAGTGGCTCTAGAAAACTCCAGGAGCCGTCCATCTGAGAATCAGGAGACAGCAACTGCAGGATGGAAGTTGCCATCTCATTTCAAGCTCACTTTTACAGCACCCAATTCCATTATCACCTGCTCTACAGAACTTTAGCAGATCTTCTCTGTGTCCCATTACGATTGTCTGCTTATGTATTATAGCAATTACCTTATTCTACTAAATACGATAAATTTTTATTTATCCCTCTCACTGGCTAGACTAAAATCACCTAGGTGGTGCAATTTATCATGACTTTCCATAAAAGGTAGGTCAGTGGTAGATATCCACTAAATGTTGTTTTCGTTGACTGCTGATTCCCTAAAAACAAACAAAAATAAAGGTAGCAAAATGAACTGTGATAGAGAAAAACTTCCTGGTGGCTCAGATAGTAAAGAGTCTGCCTGCAATGCTAGAGACCCGAATTTGATCCCTGGGTTGGAAAGATCCCCTGGAGAAGGGAATGGCAACGCACTCTAGTATTCTTGCTTGGGAAA
This sequence comes from Madoqua kirkii, assembly GCA_006408675.1. NCBI lineage: Eukaryota > Metazoa > Chordata > Mammalia > Artiodactyla > Bovidae > Madoqua > Madoqua kirkii. The sequence continues at coordinate 30,691 of SJYC01006606.1, forward strand.
TCTCATGGACAGAGGAGTCTGGCAGGCTACAATCCACTGGGTCAGACAGACTTAGAAATTAAACCCGCTCAGAGGTTAAAAGCGTCTGCCTCCAATGTGGGAGACCCGGGTTCGATCCCTGCGTCGGGAAGATCCCCTGGAGAAGGAAATGGCAACCCAGTCCAGTATTCTTGCCTGGAGAATCCCATGGATGGAGAAGCCTAGTAGGTTACAGTCCACGGGGTCGCAAAGAGTCAGACACGACTGAGCGACTTCACCTCACTCAGAGCAAAACTGAATCTCAGTAGCAAAAGAATAAAGGTGAGATATCTATGAAGTTTCTGGGATAAAAAGGAAGCACTTAGAGAAGTGATGCTGCCTGGGGAGCATGACCTGATTAGAGCTGAGCAGGCTTGGTGACATAATAATTTAGGACTGGTGGATACATCAAGGCAAGAGTTTTTTTAAAAATACTGTGTGACTATTTCCTTGAGGATCTCTAAGAATGGGATACTTACTCTAAGAAGGGTTACTTGATAGGCCCTTAGTCTGTTGTTTAGAAAAAATAATTTGGGGGACATTTCTGAAACTAAATTATCTGCAACTTCATCTTCTTGGGCAAGTGTATTCTGTGATAGGGACACTGGACAGTCTAACAGGAAAGGCAGGTAAGTGTGGATGGACAGCTGGATGGCTACAGATGGTGTAAGCACTCAGGATATATTTAGAAGGTTGCTCTCAAAATGAAAAAATTATTTTGCCCCTAACTTAACTCCAGCTTCACCCATGTCATTAAAGGAAAGAAAATAAGTAAAAACCACAGTGGTAGTCAAAAGGAGTCTCTCCCTTTGTCTAAATTTAAGTTTTCCAAAAGAAGAGTAAGAGAGGGATAAATATAAATGTGAGAAAGGAAGGAGGAATAACAGTGTAAGAGGAACAACAAAATAAGTCAGATTGTTGATCTGCAAATGTCCTTTGTGATGTCAATTTAAACAATATTATAAGACTATTTTTGGTAAAGCAGTAGTACTCCCTTTGATCATCAGCCTATAATATAATATCAGAAAAGAGTAGAATTCCTAAACAAAAATGTCATTAAAGGAATTCAGAGAGAAGTAAAACAAGCAAGTCAGCAAACAAACCAACCTGTGCAGATGTACTCCATTTGGGTCTACTTGCTTGGAAGAGATTAAGTGCTAGCTTATAATAATAAGTGCTCAGTTAATGATTAATAAACGATCAGTCTTTGAAACAGGAATTTAAGTTAACACAAATCACTCAGTGCTAGAAATGTCACATAAGGCTTTTGAGAAAAAATTTCTCACTAAATCTACAGGGAGATTTATATAGAGGTGGGGGTAATGGAGTAGAAAAGAAAGCCAGGAAAATTGTTCCTTTCTTCCCCAGGTCAGAAGACAGGGTTAATGTCAGAACCAAAATTTCTATAGCTGTAGGATGAATTGGACATGGAATGGTCTGCCCTGGCGGATTGGGTTAAAACCAGAGTTTTAGATACATTCTAAGGGTCTAGAAAACAAGAGGACATGGATGCAAGGCCAGTGAGGACATGAGTGGACGATTCAGTATTGTGAGCTTAGATGTGGAAAAAATTTGTTGTTCAGCCACTAACTCACGTCTGACTCTTTGCAACCCCATGGACTGCAGCACGCCAGGCTTCCCTGTCCTTCACTTGCTCAAATTCATGTCCATTGAGTCAGTGATACCATCCAACCATCTCATCCTCTGCTGCACCCTTCTCCTTTTACCTTCAATCTTTCTCAGCATCAGGGTCTTTCCCAATGAGTTACCTCTTTGCATCACGTAGCCAAAGTATTGGAGCTTCAGCTTCAGCCTCAGTCCTTTCAGTGAATATTCAGGGTTGTTTTCCTTTAGAATCGACTGACTTGATCTCCTTGCAGACCCAAGAACTCTCAAGAGTCTTCTCCAGCGACACAATTTGAAAGCAATTCTTTGGTGCTTAGCTTTCTTTATGGTCCAACTCTCACATCCACACATGACTACTGGAAAAACAATAGCTTTGACTAGATGGACTTTTGTTAGCAAAGTGATGTCTCTGCTTTTTGCTAAGCTGTTTAGGTTTGTCATAGCTTTCTTTCTGAGGAGCAAGAGTCTTTTAATTTCATGGCTGCAGTTATCGTCCACATTTCTCTGGAGCCCAAGAAAATAAAGCCTGTCACTCTCTACTTTTTCCCATTTGCTATGAAGTAATGGGGCTGGCTACCATGATCTTCATTTTTTGAATGTTGAGTTTTAAGCCAACTTTTTCACTTTCCTCTTTCACTCTCATCAAGAGGCTCTTTAGTTCCTCTTCAGTTTCTGCCGTTAGAGTGATATCATCTGCATATCTGAGGTTGTTGATATTTCTCCCGACAATCTTGATTCCAGCTTGGGATTCATCCAGCCTGGCATTTCTGAATAGAAATTAAATAAACAGGGTAACCATATACACCTTTTTCATACTCCTTTCCCAGTTTTGAACCAGTCAGTTGTTCCATATCTGGTTCTAACTGTTGCTTCTCAATCCGCATACAGGTTTCTCAGGAGACAGATGGTCTGGTATTCCCATCTCTTTAAGGATTTTTCACAGCTTGTTGTGATCCAGACAGTCAAAGGCTTTAGTGTAGTCAATGAGGCAGGAATAGATGGGTTTGTTTGTTTGTTTGTTTTCCTTCTAAAATTCATGATCTATCTTCACCTTGAGAAGATTGTGACCCATACTTAAAACTTTGAGCTTCCTCTAAAAGAGCCTGTAGCAGAAACTGTCAGCCAATCACACTCCTTGAAGCCAAGAAATGAGTCCTTCCTTGAAGGGGTATCCGAGCAAGTCTTCTCATTGCTCTACCAGAGATTGTGTGGGCTGTGACATACACGCGCAAATGACGAGGGATATAGCATTACCTCACAAAATGGCAGATATGGGATTCCTTTTTTATAAGCATGATGAAGGAAGACATGGAGGAGGGAAAATAAATGTCACTTGGAATGAAAAGAACTTTGTTTTTCTATTTCAGTGTTCTGAATTAATTTGTCACAATAAATAGAAATGGAGCGTTCTTATTTCAATCAATGAGACTCTCCTTTCCATCCTTCTGTAGGATGGTAGTGTTAGTCTCTCAGTCGTGTCTGACTCTTTGCAACCCCATCGACTGTAGCCTGCCAGGCTCCTCTGTCCATGAGATTCTCTGGGCAAGAATACTGGAGAGGGTTGCCATTCCATTCTCTGGGGGATCTTCCCAACCCAAGGATTAAACCTTGGTCTCCCGCATTGCAGGCAGATTCTTTGTTGTCTGAACTACAAGGAAGTCCCTCTATGTGTGGTACTGGTTCGTGATTTTACATCCTTGGCAAAAATTGTTTTTAGTCATTCTTTGAATTTTGAGAGCTAGGACAGGGAAAAAGGGCCATTGGGGCAGGAAATAACATTTCTTACTAGGAACTTTATATTATGCTTTGTTTACTTCTTATACCAGTACTAGAGACATACATATTGTAAACTCCATTTCATAGTTAAGGAAAGTAAGGCTCAAACAAGCTAAATTTTTCATCCTATAAAATTTAGATCTGTTTCATACTTCAGGAAATTAAATATGAAATTCCTAACCTTCTATGATCACATAACACTACTTATTTCAAGGTTAGTATCAGGCATGTTTTATTAAAATTATCTTTATGCTCTTATACCCCAGTTTTTTGTGCTTTTCCATCTTATCCTTGAATAATCATTGGAAGGACTGATACTGAAGCTGAAACTCCAATACTTTGGCCTCCTGATGTGAAGAGCCAGCTCTTTGGAAAAGACCCTGATGCTGGGAAAGACTGAGGAAGGCAGGAGGAGAAGGGGGTGACAGAGGATGAGATGGATGGATGGCATCACTGACTCAATGGACATGAATTTAAGCAAGCTCTGGGAGATAGTGAAGGACAGAGAAGCCTGGTGTGCTGCAGTTCATGGGGTCACAAAGAGTCAGACACGACGTATTGACTGAACAACAACAATCTCAAATGGAGGAGCTCCTGTGGTGGTAACTGTCTCCCCACTGCCTAAAGTGTCTAGCACATTGTAATTGCTCAAAAATTGCTTTCTCTTAAACAGTAAGTCACCAGCTAAAAAGTGATTAAGCTAAAATTCGAACACAGAATTGTATGCTTCAAAGCCACTGGTCCTCTTTCTGCTAGAGTGTTTCCTTTGCAGAGCATATGTGTGCATGGGTATGTACCTGTGATTGTTTATACACACATATACACATAGATGTAGTTTAGATATATATATATGAAAACAGAAATGACAGGTTCCAGGTTTTGTGACAAAAGACAGGCGTGTGATTCAGCATCTGTTTGATCTGGGCTTACTTTCCCATCCCCAAAAATGATCTTTGCCGGTCAGTTCCATGGATGTTTGAGTCTGTATGTGAAGAACGGCAGCCTTGCCTGGGTCAGCTTTCAGTGAAATGGGCTGAGCACTGAGGAGGCACCAGCTGGCTCCAGGTGGGCAAGCTGGCTACTCATTTCTGAAGTCTGCCTCCTGGTTGTCACTCTTACACCTTGGAGCTGCCTGTAAACTCCCAGGCAGGCTAAACTCAGGTAGCTTAATTACAGAGGCTGTTATTTACTAGAGCCCCAGCTGAATCCATCAAACTAACTTCACTTTAACCTGAGCCAGATTTTATTATGAAGCCTATTTATTGAGCGTTTCCCCTTGGCTGTGCATGTTTTGATTTAGGTATATACATATACTTACCTATTTGAAAAGTAGCTATGTTCTGACACATTTCATATTTTTAAAAGTAATATTGCATGTAACATAATTTGGGGGAAAAATTGACACTCAACACAAACAAACAAACAACAAGAAAAAGGTCTTTGAATTTAGAATAATGGATACCTGCAAGGCAGCAACTTGCTTGAGAGATTTTGCTCAAGTAACTTATACTATCAGTAGAAAACCCCAGGGATTCATGGCTGTTTTTGCAGAAGCTGTTTGCAGTGGAATAAACAGACAAGTGCTCTATATATCATTTTAAGTAAGACCAATAAAGCTCTGTTTCCACCTTACAACGATGTCATTGTCAGTTATATAAGAATAATTCTGTGTGACTTTTTATGAATTCTTCCCCTGTGTAGAAATACAATGGCCTAATTTTCCACTCCCTGTATTATAAATAAATGGCCTTCTTCAGCAGTCTCAGGTCCACCTAAACTGTCTCATCCTGAGCGAGGAGCATCTCTCCTGCCATGACATGCTCGCCCATTGAAAGTAAAATCTGTTGTCCACCTCAGGGCAGCTGGGGTTCTACCATCTTGCCACCTTCTCAGCATCACTGCACAGTGCCCTAGTCCCCAGGCAACCAATGATCAGTTACTGTCAACTAGTTTGCATTTTCCAGAATTTTACATAGGTGGACTCATAATAGGTACTCTTTTGTGATCTGTCTTCTTTCACTTAGCAATTATTTTGAGATCTATGTTATAATGTATTCATGCCTCTTTTTGCTGAGTAATATTCCACCATATGGATATATCACAGTGTATTTATCTACCTCCGTGATGATGGGTATTTGAATTGTTTCCAGGTTTTAGCTATTATAAAAAGCTGCTATGAACATTTGTATACATGTCTTTGCATGGACATATGCTTTCATGTCTCTTGTGTAAATGCATAATAATGGAATGGCTGAATCAGATTATTTGTGTACATTTAACTTTTTAAGAAACTGCCAATATAATTTCTAAAATGGTTGTACTGTCTTACACTCCCACCAGTGATGTGTAAGAGTTCCAGTTTTCTGTGTCTAGTGATTTTGATAGGTTTGTAATGATATTTAATTGTGATTTTAATTTTCAGTTTGCTCATTACTAATGATATAGAGCATCCTTTCATGTATTTATTTGACATCTATATATGTTTTTCAGTAAAAGAGCTGTTCTAATCCTTTCCCCATATTTTTATTGAAACAAAAGTCACTCAGTCGGACTCTTTGCAACCCCATGGACTGTTCAGGACTCCAGGCCAGAATACTGGAGTGGGTAGCCTTTCCCTTCTCCAAGGGATCTTTCCAGTGCAGGAATTGGACTAGGATCTCCTACATTGCAGGTGGATTCTTTACCAACTGAGCTATGAGGCTGCCGCCCCCGCTAAGTCGCTTCAGTCGTGTCCGACTCTATGCGACCCCATAGACGGCAGCCCACCAGGCTCCCCCCATCCCTGAGATTCTCCAGGCAAGAATACTGGAGTGGGTTGCCATTTCCTTCTCCAGAGGGAAACCCCTAAATACTGAAGGAAGTAGCCTTTCCCTTTTCCAGGGGATCTTCCCAATCCAGGAGTTGAACTGGGGTCTCCTGCATTGCAGGTGGATTCTTTACCACCTGAGCTATCAGGGAAATTTTTTATTGGGCTATTCTTTTCCTTATTATAGAGTTTCAAAATCTATTTACGTACTCTGAATACTAGTTCTTTATCAGAAGTGCAATTTGCAAACATTTTCTTCTAGTTTGTGGTTTATCTTTTATCTTATTAACAATATCTTTCAAAGAACAAGAATTTTTAATTTTGATGAAGCTCAATTTATCAGTTTTTAAAAATTTTTTTATCAATCATGCTTTCTGTGTTAACTCTAAAAAAAAAACCTTGACTTGACACAAGGTCACAATGATTTTCTTCTATGTTTTCTTCCAGAAATTTTGTAGTTTTAGGCTTTACTGTTAGGTCAATGATCATTTTGAATTAGTTTTGTATATAATGCAAGATGTGGATTTTTTGCATATGAATAGCCATTATTTCACACTAGTGGTAGCAAAGATTATCCTTTATCCATTGAATTTTTTATTTTTGTACTGTTGTTGGAAATCAGTGGTCCATATGGGTATGGGTCTATTTCTAGACCCATTCTATTCTATGCCACTGATTTGTCTGTACCCAGATCAAGCTGTGTTAATTACTGAAGCTCTGTATGAGGTCTTGCAAGTAGGTTGTGTTAACCTTCCAACTTGATTCATCTACAATTCTAGGGCCCTTGCATCTTCATATGAATT